>JAOYSI010072737.1:2884-21009 GCA_025775065.1 Hiodon alosoides | reverse complement strand
ACATAAATACAATACCGTGTATTCTACACTGTGAATTTTAATATTATGGTCTACATAATGCAATTAATTGGTGCATTCTCCAGACGCTGGCATTAAATTTCACCACCCACAACTAAGCGAAATATTTTGTAAAAATTATTAGTAAAATGGTTTACTTTAATTCGGGTACTGACCTGCCGGAGACGCAAGTCCCGCAACTGAAAAACTGGAGGAGATAGGAGACGGGGATGAAGCATCGTTGCTATTCCCGGGTTTCTGGCACTTTTTCGAGGACTTCTTCTCCTTCATCCAGGGAAACTCATGTGTCAGCGGACTACCGTTCGCTGGAGCTGGGCCCTGCGGCGGCGGCGTTCGAAGTGGATGGCCATTTGAAACTCGTTTTTGGCTTCTCGGTCGCGCCTGGCTGCTAGTGCAAGGATTCAGGCTAGGGATGGTGTGCTCAAAAGGAGGAGGAATTACTGTCGACTCCTTGATTGATGAAGTTTGAAATGACTCCAGGACAGCGGGAAAAGACGTCAGGCACTCAGCGAGGGAAGGCTGGCTGTTTATGAAACCAATCTCCCTTTCAAATTCAAAATTCATTGCTTATCCTGATCAGAAAGCTGAAAGGGTGATGTTAATATTCAAATAAATAAATAAATAAATAAATAATGGGTGGCCCGAAATTGCGTATTTGCGGGCTTTAATAATTGTGTATATTGGTGATATTACTGGCGTATGGGGACTTGGTCTACTAAACTGAAGACTATGGGCGAAATTACATCCAATTCCTGGTCACATGACAAAACACAACCAATAGCAAACTGGGGCCTGATCGTAAAAGAAAGCATTATTTTTCCAATTGATCCAAAAACACGGTATTGAATTTGTTTCAGCAAGAAGGGCTGATATTCCAATAAAATGCTTTCGGTGGTAATGCATATCAAATGTACTTGCTCGCCAAGTTGGCTGCTTGTGGCCGGCAATTCAACAATGGTGGTTCAGCTGCAGTGTTCTGAATCCCATGATGTAATCTAGCACTCGTTGGGGATTGTCAAGAGTACATACAAAGCGCTGCAAAATCAAACGGGCAATATTTATTAATTCAAATTATGCACAAGAAAAGTAGCTATCTAGAGATAAAAATATATATATTTATTTATTTATTTTACTAAACCTATTGGCAGCGGTTCAAGCAGTTTAAGCAGGACGCCGAGATTGTTCTTCAGAACCATAGTAAAGGTTTTTGTTTAAACATGGGCAAGGCAACATTCTGTTTGGTATTTAGTTAAAAGTACCTATATATTTATTTTATTACTGGGGCCGACATCGTTGGATAACGAAGACCAGGGCCACTGTAAGTTTCATGTTCTGAATAAATTTTGGCAAGTAACTCTTTAATTTTTAAACATATCTTATACATAAACCGTAGCCTATTTTTCTTTTAAAAAAAAGTGTCTCTCAATGGGAACTTAGCTAATAGTTAAAAAAATAATGTGTCGTGAATTGTTAACTATTCAGTATCAGTATATAATATATACGTGTATGTGTGTGTGTGTGTGGGGGGGGGGGGGCGGTTGTATCGAACGAATTGTTAAAGAGAGGATATTTTTAGAAACGGAGGAGTAAAATAATAGCAGTGATCAATCTTTTTCTTTCCAAAGCGCTCGACAGCAAGAGCTACCACCACCCTCAAGAATTCGTCTCATTTCCTCCTGATCAAAACAAAGGAAACCCTTGCTCGTTTTTCGTGTACCTACAGGTTTTCTCTTGCTAAACTGATATTACATCAGATACGTAATCACTATATCTACACCTAATTTAGAAATGTGTTGGTCATTACAATGCGCATTATTAAAACATCTACCACTTTTTGTACAACAAATGCGAAGATCCGAAAGCTGGTGGACTTAAATATTATTATAGCTTCACATTGAAAACAAACAAAGAGGAGAAAAATGTGTGTGGGTGCGAGGAGCATTTATAAAGCGATACAAGGCAGACCGCGACCCGTTATTTGAGAGAGCTTTAGAAGCGGAGGGGAACTCAGCAGCGAAGCCGGAGAAATCCTGGACGCCATCTACTTTTTTCAGATGAGAAACTGACCTTGTATTACTGGGAGGGAGGAGGATTTGGTGACCAAGCATTTCATAATTTTGCCTTCCTTCCTTATTTAATTTTCAATTTTCTTTTTCTCTTTAGTTCATAAGAAAAAAAAAGTGTGTGTGTGTATATATATGTGTGTATATATATATATATATATATATATATATATATTAATATTAATTACACACACACACATATTTGACTTGGTGCTGTAGTGAAAGACTAGTAGTAGTGCTGGAATTATAGCTAAGTAATGAACTAGATCTTGAGCTGGTTTTTTAAAAATCTTTTTACTTTTATGAAATTGAAATTAAATGGCAGCTGCCGTCTATCGTCAAGATCTGCTTCTTTGTTGGGTGGTATTATAAATCCATTATAGAAAGTTTGAGAAGACAAAATATTTCTTAAGATAGATATCTTTGAAAATTGGTGCTCTTTATTGTTCAGACAGTAGGGCAACATTATGTTGCTTCCCTGGGCATGCTGTTGGAAGAGCAAAGTCTTGCTGTTAAGCATTTGAACTCGACAGCAGAGCGTTGCTTTGTGGGGTCCTCAGAGTACGGAGACAAGGATGGGCAATCCTCATCTCATCACCACCCAGTGATGGCCAGGCACCATCTGTTATGCCATGTGAAGGACTGGACCCCTTTTATTTAATTTTTAGCATTGTAATGTTGTGGATGTTTGCTGAAAATGGGGCTGGTATTTGGACCCACTATAGTACAGAATGTCATATTTAGAAATAAAACAAATGTAATGGCCATGTTGGTATTTGTGTGCTTGGTGCTGTGTGTATGCAAGTGTGGCTGGAAACCTGACTGAGAGGCTTCCCTCCCCCACACCAGGAGCAACGTCTCTCCTTTCGCCTCTGCATTCTTCTCATCGGCTGGACATCCTGATTGACTTCACCTCTTCCTCTCTGGATCCTCCCTGCCTTCATCTGCCCCTCCCCTTCCAGGCCTTTGAGTGTGTCAGAACGTTGTCCGCTGGGTCCCTTATCTACAGAAGTGAAACGGAAGACCATGTCCACCCCGAAGTAGGACCCACCGGGCCGCAACAGATAAACCTGTGAGTGACTCTGTGTCCTGTGCAGTCATGACCATCACCCACTTAAAGGCATGGTCTGAGCACCAATGCACATTTTATGGCCCTGACATGTACCACATTGATAAAAAATTATCCAATTCCACATGTCTAATTTTTGGTTCTTGAAGTTGTGTGTGTGTGTGTGTGTGTTTGGTTTTAGACGTGGAAAAGTAGGGACGGGTCGCTGGTTTGGGGACAGGCACTGGACCTTATGTGGGGGGTGGCAGTGCATTTCACTGGTCCCCCACCCCCTCAGTTGATTAATGGCCTCTGTAACTGCATCCCCCACCACAATCACCACCACTTTTTCTCTGTCTCTGAGGGGCTGCTTTGTCACCGTGGCAGCTGCTGCTTTGTCTCACAGAGGTATGCACGTGGCACTGGGGGGTGGTGAGGGGTCCTCCATCTGGGTAATTAGGGCTCTCTTTGATGGATTTATCACCTCTACTCATTCTCTTGTCTACCAGGGAGGGGAGAAGATGGGATGGATGACCATTCATTCTTCCCCCAGCCATTCGCTTATTTAACCAGTCACTCATCTTTAACCACTCCTTCATCCACTGCCACCTCTTCCTCCTTCAGCCACTCAATTATTCGGTGGTACTCGCTCCTTCAGCCATGTCCTCATATATTCTCTCATTCACTTTGTCAGTCACCCCCATCCCACTCGTGCTGCTCAGTACTATTAGGTTAGCACAAGGCTAATACACCCATCCGCACACAATGTTCAAGTCGGTGTCTGACATTCATCAGACCAATCAACACAGGCTCAATTACATAGTGGATTAATGAGGCAGTGTGGAGAACAATTGTGCCATCAAGACAGGGAGCCCCACCTGTAACTTGCAAGATCGCAGGTCTCACCACTCTCATGCATGTATGCATTTATCAATGTATGGAAAACACTGGTACAGTACATACACTCAAAGAGCACACACGCATACATACCGTTTTAACGCCTGTGAGTTAACGTTACACCCCAAACACTATATATTAACAGACCCGCATGCATTATGTTGCTGAGTGGGCCGATGTTTACATTATTCAGTTTGGGTGTATGTGCTGTTACTTTCTTGTCCTGTTTTGGGCCGGGAGCTCTTTGGTCTGTCCATCGTGGTTGGCACCGTGGAATCCGACACTCTCTCAGGTGTCGGATTCTTGCTTTTGGCTTTTTGGACTTTGTGCTAGCCCCTAAGTTTGACTCCCCCCCCCAAAGAGCAGAGGAGTAGCAACACATCCTTCTTCCAGTAGCTGACTCACATTAGACGGGAAACAAGAAGGAGGGAAAATCGAGGAAGAGCGTAGCGGGAGTAGGAGAGAGGGGCAGGTACGGGAATGACTCCAACTACGTGTGGGCATGTCTTCACTAAGTCACATTTTTTCCATTTAGAGTTCAGGGATTATAACATGGCAATGTTATCCTCATACAAAACCATGTAGAATGTGAATACATTGAGTGTACAGCCGTGTGATGTTTGTCTGTGTTATGGCGCAATACTGGCCAGCAGTATTATTCCAGCCTCTGCTTCAGGGGTGGGTGTTTCTAGTCCTCCAGGGCCTGACATGGGACACCCCTGCTGTAAATGTTTGCTTTTAGGCCATGGCATTGCTTTGCCATCTGCACTCCTCAGTTTGGTTATGCGGTTCCAGGCGGACAATATGTACCATCGTAATCTCAGCAATTCCACAGTTACCCTGGCAATAGCTTCCACTGTTACCCTGGTGATGGGATGCAGGTTACCCTCCAGCTGTGTCTTGGTGTGTGGCTCTGTCAGTAACATGTTCTTGGCGGAGACTGAATGCTGATATCTGTGTGCCTGTTAGATGAGCTCTGTCTGTGAGCCCTCTTTTCTCACTTAAACGGAGAGTCTGTACTCACCATTGCACCATGTGCTCTTTTTGTTTCTGTGTTCATTTGGTCTAGACATGCATGAATGTGACAGAAGCGCGGGGGAGGGAGAAGAGCATGTGTGGGAGTGGGTGGAAGCAGATAAGCCCTTGATTTTCAGGAGGGGAGGGTGATTTATGCAGCAGGGCAAGCCTCAGGGGAGGAAAATGGAATGGGGGAGGGGAAGAGCAGGCATGGTATATGGGAGGAAGAGAGGGGGTGGGGAGAGGAGAGAGGTGTGTTTGTGTGTGAGTGCGCACGCACAGAGACAGTCATAAATGTGTAATATGTACTACATTGTGTATTGTGTCAATGAAGCAACTAAATTAGTGAAACTGTAATATACCATTTTGTACTAATTTCAGTAAGATACATTTTGAGTGAGACACAGACACAGACACAGAGACAGACAGACAGAGAGAGAGAGAGAGAGAGAGAATGTAAAAGGGAGGGGTGGAGTGAGTGGGAGTGTGGGAGGGGTGTATGGGTTTAAAGTACCATGAAGGAGGAAGTGAGAGAGCCATTTTCATCATAGCACCAGGGCTTTCTTTCTGTACGTGGGTGTGTTGACTGAGAGAAGGAAACGGCCTGTTTGGATCTTCACCTGGGCCTCTTGTTCTGCTGGCTGCCACCCCCCGCCCCGTGTGAAAGAGCGCGGCGTGGTCAGGATGAGCACACAATGGGCTGAGCATGTGCTGCTGTGGTCGCTCGGCAGCTGACGGGGGGAGGGGAAGGAATGGCGGCCCGCTCGCACAGCTAGCCAACGCAGGCAGCCAGCCGGTCGGCCGAGAACAGCAGGAGCAGGCCTTCGCGCTCTCATACGCGCGCCTTACTGGTAGTAGGGGCAGGCCGAGCTCAAGGAGAAGTCGGACTTTCCCCTCTCTCCGGAGAGAGAGGGGCTGCTGGGAAGAGGAGAAGGCTCACCTTCTTTTCCACATTTTTATATTTTTGGTTTATTCTTTTTTTCTTTCTTTTCCTTGTGGAGATACATTTGTTGATGGAGTACAAAATGCATTCCAAGTCTAACGATTTGCTGGATTTCCAGACCTTGGATGCCCTTTTGGAGAAAATTGCCCATTACTCTGTTACAGTGAAAAGGTAACTCGTGGCCTTTTTTTTGGAGAACGGATTATATCTTAATTTTGTAACGCTTAGGGAGTTCTCGCCTGTATTTCTTCTGCCCAAATTGTGTTTCTTTTTTCCTTCCTTTGTTCCCATGTGCCCTCATGATGAATGTTTGTTTGCGAAAGAAGCTCAACCGCTGTAGCTGTACTGAGTAAAAACAAACCTGTGATCCACCCAATAGTTTAAACGTAATATTTATACCTAATACGTATATTGTTTAATCGACTCAAACTGTAGTACTTTTAAGTGTTGTCAGTTATTTTAATAATTTTAATTGTTAGTGATTCTGAAGCTTCCCCCTCTCTCGGCAGGGGGTAAGCAGAGAGGAGTGAAGTGTGTGTGTGTGTGTGTGTGTGTGTGTGTGTTGAGGATGATTCTGTGTACTAGAGGGGCAGAGAAGGCTGGTAGAGCCAAGTTTTTTTTCTTTTCTGTAAATGTTTGACAGAAATTGAAACCGATGTGGTGCTTTCACTCTCAAAGTTCCCAGTATTTGTGTAGACGGTGGAGTAAGCACAATCCCTTTGACCCTCCCCCCGATTCCGTTATGTGGTAATCTGTTTTGTAACCATGTTTCGTCTGTGGCTATGGGGAGAACAAAAACCAGCACCAGCCACGATCAGGCTTTGGTTGGAAAAAGAAAGCTGCTTGTGATGTATCGTGGCTTCTAGGAGGCTGTGATTCTCCATTGAGGCTAGCTCCAGTCTGGCAACACCATCTTTCGACAGTGTAGACAAGTTCTGTTGTGAGGTGAGATTGCCGGTTATGGAAGGGTGGCAACGGCCTCCAAGAAAAGCAGAAGTGTGTCAGTCACCACACGGTAGGGAGGGAGGGTGTGTTGGTGTCCTAGAGTGAAATGGCATGGAAAGACTGACCAACACAGCTTCCTCTGGTGCCTGGTTTCAAAGGTTTTCCAGTTTTGGCCCAAATGTTTGAAGTCAAAGCATTGTTCACTGTGTTAGGTTTTTTTTTTTTAAGGTGTGGGTGTTCAGTTTTTTTAATGGTGGAAGCCCTGGTGACGAGCCAAAACTCAACTTCAGTGCAGGGAACCAGTTTAACCTGCCCTCCAGCCTTCCTTTGGACTATCTGGGTTAGAGCTTGCCTGTGCAACAACACCTGTGCGGAACACCTGGGGCTGCCTTTTGGAGATAACAGTGGGTTTGGAACTGTTGGTTGAGAGCTAAAGCACAAATGACTGTTGTACTCTTGAGCAAGGTTCTTGACCTAAAGATGGGTCGTTTGTGATAATGTAAGCCGCATTTCACTTTTGTCTGAAATTTCGGACCTTGGGTGAAAGCAGCACCATGAACCCTGTGCTGTCACTCACACGCACTGCCCACTTCCATCTGGTCCAAGGCATCTCGCAACTCATTTACATTAATAAAAAAAAACTACATTGGTATTGGTAGAGCCACCCGGTTCTCCACAGTGGTTCACACTGACCACTGCTCCACAGATAACTGGCATGATTTTCTATGTACGGACAATGCCTTGGGCTGTGTGTGTGTGTGTGTGTGTTTGTGTACAGGGTTTGTCTACAGGGTTTGTCTGTGTATTCAAAGCCTTAACCTGAGAATTGTACAGAGCTCTGGTAGCTGCGTGTTCTGTCTGGTTTAGGTTCTTGTCCCTGTCCAGTTTTTCTCTTGGCTATATCCCTTCCTATTCCCTCTTTTTGCCCACCCCCATTCTTTTCTCTCTTCTCTCCCTTTGCCAATTAGGCAGCTCCAGATGGCCAAGCTCTTGGGGCAGTATTCATGAAACATTTAATCAGCCTGAACTGAACACATCTTAATTGTGTGTCATTATGAGTACTAAACTGCGTGGCAGGGAGCACATACCGATATGTACCTTTCGTTGCATCTCTGCTGTTACTTTAGAACCTGTGAATGTGGCTGTTAGCTGCAACCCCCACATGGGTCCATTCATGGGCTCCTCCAGTGCCATGACCCCTCTCCCAGGAGTGCAGCACTGTCAAGCTCTTGGATGTAGTTCCGAAAAGGAGGAACGGAGATATTATGGCTCAATCAGATATGACGCAACTCCTTAGGTTGTGACCCCTGACCTGGACGAACACCCCTACCTGGTGCATCGCTATGTAGTTCTTGGAGGGGAGCAACACAGATTTTAAGGCCCAGTTGGAGCCATATCCCCGCGCCTTCCCATATTTGAAGCTTCCATGGCTCTGTAGAAATATCCCAAGGAGGTTAATAAAACAGCCAAAATTCCCTGCCCTCCACTGTCACTGTCACCTATGACTGATGTTTGCTGTGGCCTTCGGGTCCAACCCGTCAACGCTTGAACTCTGGCTTCCCATTTCTGCTGAGGCCACATCATAAATAATGAATGTAATCGCATGCTGATGGGCCTCAGGTTGCTCCACCCACTTCCTTTCTCTCCTGCTTTCTATTCTTTCTTATTCCTCAGCTTCTATCTGAGCTTGAAGAGTAAGGATAAGTCTTGCTTGTGCAAATTCACACATGGATGGCATTTCATCACTGGGTGACTTTGGGCAGTTCACCGATGGCTACGTTTTGCGGGAGCCCTGCATTTCCCGTTTTGCGTCTGAGCTCTCTCCGGTAAATGCAGAGGGCCGTTGGGTGACACTAGTTCTGAGGCCTTTTGCTTAGTTTGGTTTGGGATCTTTTATATGGCTACTGTAGAGTCGCAACCTAGTGGAAGAGTTCAGGGCTCTTTGTGCTGGTGGTCAGAGGTATCCATGGCACTTTTTTTGGCAGTTTTGCCCGTTTGTCACTTAACCGTAAGTGACCAGTATAAACAAGGGGAATTTCTCAGTGTTCATGCACTTTTTTATTATGTTGCGTGTACAAAAGCTGAGCTCTGTGTTTAGTGCTTCCATGATTTCTTGAAATCATGAACTGCAAACTGGATCAGTGATGCGAGTAAGAATTTATGGAAGTGAAAGTCAGCAAATGTTTGCGCGTGTGAGTCATTCCCTGCGTGTCTGTCAGGCTGGAGATTGTGTGCTCTGATTAGTGCCCCTCCTGTGTTCGTGATGTGAGTCAGCGGGAAGAGATGAGTCACAGCAACCTCCATCCCCCTCCCGGCAGCTTACGGAGCAGGGCCTGTGTGTGCATGGTGGGCCTTGGTTTTTAGCTCCTCCTGTCCCATTTGGAGTCCCCTGGGTGCTGGGCTGTGGCTGTGGTGGTTTTCACTCTCTCAACAAGACCTGCCATGACCTGCCAGGAAAGAGATCAGTTGTCCAGCAGCATGGGGGGGTGGGTTTTCTCTGGCAAAAGAGGTCTTCCGCCTTAGTTATTTACAGAAGCTATTGTATTTTCTCCCTGGGGCTATACCTTACTGCACTTACCTCTGTTGAATGTATTGAAAAAGCTATAATGATTTTGCATCCCATGTTGCATTAATCTGGGTATACGCCCTTTTCTGTTCTTTTACCTAAAGTTGAGATGTACTGATGTATAAGATTAACAGATGCGCAGCATGCAAACGTCTCCGCTTTTCCATGAGTTGAGTTTTTCGTGCTTTTCAAAAGCATTTTGTCTTGGGTTGGCCCCTGACGAGGTGGGGTTCTTATTTGCCTTGGTTTTTAAGGGTTGCATTAAATTCTTTGCTGTTTTTCACATTGTGCTGGTTTTGAGAAAATGGTTTGAAATGAATGTATTTGAGACTGAAAATTAGTTTAATGGCAGTGGTACTGCACCAGGTGTTGGAGTTGCAATGTACTCGGTGGACACCCCTGTGAATCCTCTGATTCGGTCTTAGATGTCTGACCCCAGGTCTTCTGTAAGTCCTATTACAGGAATGGGTAACTCCAGCTGGCACTAGTCTACCTCTGTCAGAGCCTTGGCTTCTCATGTGTCTGTCATGCCGGAGGAAACAAAACGGACACAATCTTGGTGTGCAGTGAGGGACCAAGAATGTTTGCTATCCCGCTGTAAAAAGCTGTCGGAGGCCACTTAAACTGACAGACCTTGTGGATGTGTCATTTATTTAATTTGGTTGCCTGAAGAATTTTTCAGCATTTTGACTGATAAAAAGGTTTCCTATGATTAATTCTCCAGAATACTGTAAACGAGCTGGTCTAATATTCAGTGACGAAGGAATGGAAGCTTTTCCTTGTTCTTAGTTTGAGAGTATTTTTTTGTCATGTTAATCTGCACACTGCTGAGGATGCGTACCCAACCCGGAAGGTTATGGGCTGCTTGTCCTGGCAGATTGGTCCGCTTCTGAGTTTTCTAAATGCTACAACATTGGTTATGAGTTGGGTTTTAAAACTGAGCTTGTGATGTTGATGATGACTGCCCCCCTGACTGTGGTCGCTTCCTGCAGAGAGCCCAGTGAGGAGTGCAATGGGATCAGCGCTGCTCGCCCAGTGGAGTCCGTGCCAGTGTCGAGACTGAGTGAGTGGGGTCCGCCCCTCCCTGGCCACGCCCCCGCGCCCCTCCTCGCCGCTATGGGGGACGGCCTGGACTCTGCCCAGATGTCGGGAGGCAGCAGCAGCAGCAGCAGCAGCCATGGGGGGCAGCTTTCCGCCCAGCCCCCTGTGAACTCCTTCAACCCTTTGCCCCCTGAAACCTCCAACACCATCCGGCCCAAGCGCCAGACCAACCAGCTGCAGTATCTGCTGAAGTCGGTCCTGAAGACGCTTTGGAAGCACCAGTTCTCCTGGCCCTTCCAGCAGCCTGTGGATGCTGACAAGCTCAACCTGCCTGTGAGTTGCATTGCCTTGTTTGTATTGCCGATAAAAAGACAAGAAATCATTTAAAATTGTTTGTTAATAAGAAAAACACACTTTATAGCCATATTAATTTAGAGTAGTACAAGAAAAATAAACTGATGGAACTAATGATGCCAATCAGTGCCTGAGTGGCCACTTGGTGTCTGTCATTCTCTAAGGTTAGAGGTTTTTTTTGGTCCTTGTAGTAGGATTTGTAGGTTGTTGTTTTTTTAAAGCCTGCGTCTGGTCAAAAGCCCTCTGTGATGTAGGCTTTTGCATCATATGTATTGCTGTAGTTTAAAACAAGCAAAGGCATTTGATTCTCCTTTTTGATCTAACCCTAACCCAATCCCGTTTTGGTATTCTGTATGTTTTATTTAAAATACATGGTTTTTATTTTATTTTGAATGGTCAATTATTTTTGCCGTACTCTATCCACGTTAACGTAACCCCAGGCCGGCTAATGCTGGAAACTTTTACTGTTACTGTAATGAGTCAGTTCACATAAAGAATATAACCCCAATGCAACCTCTAATCTGAGGAGCTTGATACAATCAAGAAGTTATTATCCCCCACTGCATGCTTGGCACAAAATGGGGATATAAAATCGAGCTCCTTAGGTACGCATGCACATCACTCTTAACTGTTGTTGCTTGATCTAAAGATTGATTTTACAGATTTAAATTAAATTTAATGCAAAGATGTATTGGAGGAAATGTCAGACCCCGGTCTCATTTCAATGTGACATTTGACTTCACTGTGTTTTTGTAGTTAACACGATATCGGAAAAACGACTTCATTAATTTATTTGGCACCAAGACGTGTTGGATTTTGCAGGCGCCAATTGAGTTTGATGATCTTGGCTTAAATTTAAAAGTGACTTTGATCCTGTCAAAAATGTATGTGACGTTAGCTATTTGAGGTATGTTTAGGACATATGTACTATTGGAGTTAGAAAATGCCAGTCATATTTGGTGATGCTGGCCTGTTTCTGATATAACCTTTGACCTCACCTAATATGCAGCACTATATATATCATTCAGTTTGACGAGCTAAGTGATCAGTCTTTAATTACAATGGTAATTGTAGTATTGTCCTTCGTAAAGTTTTGTATTAAAACATTAATTTCACATCATGTGCCCGCTATTTGTTACATTAAAATATCAAACTGCCTGAGCAGGACATAGAGTAGAAAATACCCAATAAAAATAGCCCATAGCATACAAAGACAATACGCTACTTCATGCCAGCTACATTGCAGCAGTGCTAACTCATTTACAGGAGAAAGGCGATTTTCAGCATTTGACTAACAAAAATCCTATGAGCAGCATGTAATTTGTTCTTCCACTGGTAGGAAGACTCCCTTGAGGAGGCTTACTGTTCTTTGTGCATTATTTTTATGATTACTAATTGATATACATATGAACAACCCAGTTACCTGACTAGACTTTGTTTCAGTGCCCCCTTTCCACCCCCCATAAAAATGATTGAGAAATAAGTCTGTGGACTTCAGCCTAGTTAAATAAAACTTTCCTCTGGAGCTTTTATACATGTGAACTTTGTCCAGTAAATGAAAAACTTTCACAGATTTGGAAAATTGATACAGCTTGGCATCGACAAATTCCCTTTTTGTTTTTTTAGAATAATTGATTTTTTTTTTTGTGCTTGTTTGTTTTATAGCAGATATAAAGACTTTGCTCTCTTTTCTTTTTATTTATTCTGTCACGTTAAGATGCCGTGTTTGTAAAAATAAGATTTTGGCATGGGAATTGGTGCCTGGTGTGAGTTGGTGTATGGCCCCTTTTCTGCCAGGAGTTGGCTCTAACAGTACTGCACCAGCAGAGCCTGGTTCTGTGTGCACATGTGTTTCTGTCTGCTGCCACAGAACGACGTTCGTAGTCAGTTATCTTTGCCCGTTTCAGTGTGTACTGGCGACTTTTTCCCCTGGGTGTGTACAGAACTTTTAAATCCGCGTGGGATATTTTTAGGTAGAACCATGCCTGCCAATCTTTACCTGGTCTTGGTCCTGTGTGGACAATTACACTTAATGGCTTGTGTTCTCCAAGTTTCTTGGTCCTTTAGTTGACACTGTGTTCAGTCGCTGTAGGGACAAAGCTCAACCAGAAGGTTGCAGGCTGAAGGTACTAAACCTAGATTGCTTTAAATGTGCTATTGAATATTGGCAATTTTGTAAAATAACAGTAGTTGCATTGTACTGCACTGTACACAACTGTGGGAGTTCAGATGCATCTTTTTATTGCTGTTAGAGCCTAATTGTTGTCTGCATTCGTTATTGTTGTTTTTGCGATTTTTGTATGGTTTTTGTCCTCTGCACTCGCATTCTCTAATGCTCTGTAGATTACCCTGGATTCAGGCATCTGCCATATCGATATCGTTAAATGAGTGAGGATTTGCCTTTTGAAACTGGAACGAGAACGTTTTTAGGTAAACCCACCGTCGTGAGACACGATTTGGATCGCTCAGAATCTGTGCAACAGGTTTTTATTTGTGTTGTGGGTGCGTGCGTTTGTGGGTAATAGTTATACTCATCCCTCTGCCCGCATCTCCTCCGGCCCTAGGATTATTACAAGATCATTAAATGTCCTATGGACATGGGAACAATCAAGAAACGACTGGAGAACAGCTACTACTGGAATGCCCAAGAATGTATTCAAGACTTCAACACCATGTTTACCAACTGCTACATTTACAACAAGGTATTGTCCCACATTGTTCCGCAAGGCTTGATATTCTGTTAAAACAATTGGCCAACAATGGAACCACAAATATGGCAGAAATTAAACACATACCACTCAGACCTGAATATTTTATCTAGAAATCTATTTTTATCCCCTCCACCTTTTTGTTTTCAGCCTGGAGATGACATAGTGTTGATGGCCGAGGCTCTGGAGAAGATGTTCCTGCAGAAGATCTCAGAGATGCCCCAGGAGGAAACGGAGATCGCTGTCATGGCCAGCAAGGGGCGTGGCAGGGGGCGGCGAGATGGAGGTAGGTGGGGTTGATGGTGCATGTAGGTGGCTAGTGGAATATGAATAGACCCACCTGTGTAAATGCATCCGTTATGAATGTCATCGACTAAGTTAAGCATTTCACAACGAAGCTGGCTCAGATCGGGGATAGAGCCGTTTATGCCCAGTGACTTTATTCGCCTTTATCTGAGCTCATCCGTCTGTTTCATTGTTCATCCGTCAACATCTGTCTGCATTGCTGTGTTTGTCTGTCTTTTGATACCTGGACCTCCATCTCATTATCTCCCTTACTTTCTCTCAGGTCTGTCTTTGAAGCCCGGCCCTCCCCAGGATTCTCTGTCCTCCGCTCCGCACGGCCTGTCAGCTCCTTCCCAGGGGCTGCCTACACGAGCACCAGTGCAGGGCCCGCCGCTTCTGCCGCCCTCTCCTGCCTTGGTGTCTCGGCTGCCGCCCACGCAGACCGCCCATGCCCCTCCGTTGCCGCCCCCTTACTCCCTCGGTCCACTCGACTCAATCATACAGGCTCCCATCATGACCGCCATGCCTCCACAGACTCATGCCCCCCTACCCCCGCCACCCATCCTACAGAGCGCCGCCCCACTGGCCAAAGTGAGTACAAAAGGGGGAAGGGTAGGGGGCCATGTCTGGGGGGATTTATTCATGATTTCTCTGCCCGTTGGGAAGGGTTATTAGTTTGAGGGTGAGGTCGCTGAGAAGGCTGGGGATTCTTACGGTGTGCATATATTATAGATTATTTAGCCTTCAATGCAAGCAGTGAATGGTATTAAACACGATTGTGCCTGATTGGAGGATGTATTTTGGTGGTGTCTCTTTAGTCGAGGAAGGCTTTAACTTCCTAAGGGAATTTCTCTCTCCCCTACCCCCTTCACATCCACAGCAGAGAAAGAGCCAGAAGAGGAAAGCGGACACGACCACTCCGACGGCAAACGACCAACTGAGCGAGTCCTCGCCGGCAGCCTCGGAGTCCAAGTCGGGGAAGACGTTTCCGCGTCGGGAGAGCAGCCGGCCCTCCAAGCAGCCCAAGAAGGATGCGCCAGACTCCCAGCACCACCTGGGGTTGGGAATGGCCGGCAGCGGGGGCGTCACCATAGCGGCAGGTGGCGGCCAGAGCCCCAAGCAGCAGGAGCAACTGCGCTACTGCGCGGGCATCGTGAGGGACATGCTGTCCAAGAAGCATGCAGCCTACGCCTGGCCCTTCTACAAGCCCGTCGATGTGGAGTCACTCGGCCTGCACGACTACTACGACATCATCAAACACCCAATGGACCTTGGCACCATCAAGGTGGGTCCAGCTAGACTGGAAGACCTGGGAGGCTTGGCACAAAGTAAACTGTAAAAATGAAATGGTCTTTTGTTCACTTGGAGTGAAATGTTTTGATTTTACACAGTGTGGTTAAAGGGGAGGGGGTAGTCCTTGCACATACTCAGTGTAGTAAAAGATGGTGGATCTTGCACTTTTTCAGTGTGCTTGGGGCATCAATATTTCTGTCTGATGTGTAACCAAATTTTTCTGGTGTTCCAGGTGAAGCTGGACAACAGGCAGTACCGGGATGCGCAGGAGTTTGCTGCAGACGTGCGGTTAATGTTCTCCAACTGTTACAAGTATAACCCTCCGGACCACGACGTGGTCGCCATGGCACGCAAACTACAGGTGAGCGCCTGCCAGCAACAATCTGCACTTTGGTCTCATTCATTCACGTTTACTTCTCGTCTCTTCCTCTTACGCACAATGTGATTGGTACAACAGCAAAACCCATGGTGCACGTGTCAGGGCGTTCTGATCCCTTCCCTTTGCTGGCAGGACTTGTTTGAGATGCGATTCGCGAAGATGCCGGACGAGCCGGAGGCGGTGACAGTCCACACTCCTTCGCCTGCGTTGATCCCCGCCCCTGTCAAGCAGCAGCCTCCCCCGGTGCCCCCTTCCTCCTCTGACAGCTCCAGCGACTCCTCTTCGGAATCCGATTCCTCCACGGAAAACTCTGAGGAGGAGAGGGCTCAGAGACTGGCTGAGCTGAAAGAACAGGTGAGACGAAACCCCTGACACTGGTTAATGGTCAGGATAGAAGTAAGCACAGGAGGAACTGGTCAGTATCAGGCTGCTGGTCTAGTGAAGCCATGTGAGAGGAGACGGAAAATGGAGGATGGGGTGAATGAGGGGTCGGGGGGAGGAATGTGAAGACTGGGGAGTTCAGTGACAAGCCTAGCGTCCCGTGAAGCTCTCCTGTGTGAGCTTGTGCCCCTCTCTACAGCTGAAGGCCGTGCACGAGCAGCTGGCCGCTCTGTCGCAGCCTCAGACCAGTAAACCAAAGAAGAAGGAGAAGGAAAAGGAGAAGAAGAAGGAGAAGCTCAAGAAGAAAGTGGTCAGTGTGCCCCCGCTGTTGGAGGATGTCCTTGAGCACCCTTCCCAGGCAGCCAAGAAGAGCAAGAGCGGCAAGGAGTCCATGCCCAAGAAGCCCAAGAAGCCCAGGTAGGACTGATTACAACACACTGGCTGTGACGTGCAAAAAGATCCGTAGTTTAGGTAAAATTGGAAAAACATGTTAAAATTATGGTGTTGTATCAGCATCATAAAAATGTTGTATCAGTAGTCCTTTAGTGGCACTGGTGACGCACATTTCAGACACTGTCATTTGTGTGTATGTCCTGATCACCATGTCTTCAGAGCCCCAAAGGTCATGGGGTCAAACTCAGAGGTCAATAAGGTGGCCCAGGTGCCTTTATTAGAGTCTGTCTGTCTTATTTATCTGCGTGTCATGTACATAGTGGGCTGGGGAATAACTGCTTATAAAATAAATTAAGTCAGGGACAGGTCCATATATACTACCATGATATGTTTAGCAGAAATTCAATTTCTGTAATTCATTCCATATCATGATGCACTTTGGGCGCGGAAGCTGAGAGCATCACCAGGAAGTACTTATCCCTTTTGGCCTTCCATCACACACTGAAAGGTGGTAACTCCTCTCCTCTACAGCATTAAGAAGGAGGGGATGAAGAACAGCCGGTCCACACCTCAGGTCTCATCGGCAGCCCCCTCTGCACTGGTTCCCACAGCAGCCCTGGACTCAGAGGAGGAGTCTGTGCCATTGTTAGCACCTGACAGATCCAAGCCCATGTCGTATGAGGAGAAGCGCCAGCTCAGCCTGGACATCAACAAGCTGCCAGGGGACAAGCTGGGCCGCGTGGTGCACATCATCCAGTCCCGCGAGCCGTCGCTAAAGAACTCCAACCCAGATGAGATCGAAATCGACTTTGAGACTCTCAAGCCCTCCACGCTACGCGAACTGGAGAGATACGTCTCGTCCTGCCTGAGGAAGCGGAAAAGGGTGCCCGGTGGGTGCTCACACAACCCTTTAACGGAGTAGTTGTCCGTGAGGAGACGCATGCGCAAGGCCCGTTAACAGAGCAGTTGTGCATGCAGGCGTGCGCACACCCCATTAACAGAAGTCGTGCATGCAGTCACACAACTCAGGCTTGCAGACAAATTGGCACCCGATCTCAGGCACACTTTCACACAATTAGTTTTGTCTTGTGTACAGATAAATAAAATTATATTTTGTGCTTGGGGAGAGAGATTGGTTATTCACGCTAGCTGACATTTCTTTTCTCCTGCAGTAGCTGAGAAGACGATGGAAGGGATGAGCATGATGAAGCGCAAGACGGGCTCTTCATCGGACTCGGGCAGCAGCAGTGAGTCCAGCTCTTCCGACAGCGAGGACTCTGGGAAAGGTAGTTCTCATGTCTTTTACCATTCTTTCACATGCTCGCATCTCCATGCGAGTACATGCAGGGAAAGTCTTAATCTGCAAATTGACCCGCAAAAACAGACTGGATAAAGTGCAATCCAAGCAAGTCTTGCTAAATAGTCACCTGAACCAAGGTCCCTTTTCATTAGTCTTGTCCACGTCTTTCTCATAGAAGCGGTCACCAAGCCGAAGAAGAGAAGCCACAGCGGGAAGGAGGGTAGGAAGTTGCACCACCATATGACTGGACCAGGTATTGTTCCTCCGACCCTGGCACCTCCCCTGCCCCTGACTCCAGTGGTACAGCCCGTGGCGCAGCAGCAGCAGCAACAACAACAGCAGCAACAGCAACAACAACAGCAGCAACAGCATCAACAACAACAACAACAACAACAGCAGCAGCAGCAGCAGCAGCAACAACAACAACAACAGCAACAGCAACAACAGCAGCAGCGGTCCCCTCCAGCCTACGTGGCACCCCAGCCCATGTCTGC
>JAOYSI010072736.1:0-21012 GCA_025775065.1 Hiodon alosoides | reverse complement strand
AACCTGGACAACTCCACTATACATATTTATATATATCTATCATTATATGGCTAGTGTGTATAAAACTACTTCCTATTGCTTCAGCGTGAGTGAGATCACATATAATGTGAGAAACACATATAATAGCTGGAGGGTAGAGTCTAATCCCAAGACAGAAAAAGCTAAGTACTTCTGTATGTTTGATGCAAAGGTTACTGTGGCCCTAAAACTTACAATTAACTATATGAGTGACTTGCCTGTCAGTTTTACGTGGCCCAGATATTAGCCACTCTGACCTTATGTCTGCGAAATCCTGTTAAGAAGGTGATCTGGAGTTTAGAAAACAAGGTTACCGGTAGATAAAGGCATTATCACACTCTCAATGTCTCTTATCAGCGGTGGTCTTTCTGTTTTATTTGTGGAGCCCACCTCCCTGTTTTTACTGACCGGTGTTAAAACAATAAAGGCCCCAGTTTGAGATCCAGGTCACCAGTGTGTCAAGACGCCTACTCCTTTACCTGTGCCCTCCCACTCCAGAAACATGCCTGATTGTGGAAAAAAAAACACTCAGCGAATCATCAAAGGCTTTTAAAGCCATGGGTAATTGTCATGAGTTATGAGAGGAGTGAACCATCTCCCCCCCTGCTACTCTCACCCATCCCACCACACATCCCCCACCAACCATCGCTCCCCCCCATGCGCCCTTTCAGGGTTCAGGCCTCTTCATCCGCTAATGGACTAATCTCTGCTCTGTTGAGGTGGGACCTCATATTGGAATTTCCCAAATGACTTCTGGGGGGGATTTGCTTGTTTAAAAAAAATCTCATCCTTTCCCCTGTTCTCTGCAACCTGGCTTTCTTGTTAGACGGGAAATTTAAAAAGCTTGTTTTCATGGAACGTCTAATATAGTAATGGAAAAAGGAGGGGACCTTGCTGATATGCTTATAGAGCTGAAATGAGCTTTTGTGGTGATTGCTTTTGATGAGGACTTGGTGGGTTGTACTTTATTCACCTCTGTCTTTTTGGTCAAACCGTTCTTCTACGCCGCCTCTCTGCAAACACAAAGAGAAAGACATGCATGGCTCACAGTTTCGGATATTTAAATGATATTGACCCCACCCTATTCCCCCAAAGTAAAAACTTGCACAGACGCGCACACAAACGCATGGTCCACACAAGAATTTGTGCCTCATTGGGAAAACTCAGCAAAGGATGGTCGGACGTTTGAAAATAGAGGGGGGCGGGTTATTTTCTTGTTTCCGTTGGGAGCGTTCTAATTTCACTTTGTGGATGAAAACCTCACAGCTGTCAGAGCACACTTAAAGAAAATCAATATAAAAAACTTAACTGGTCATATATGCTCTCACCTTTCCGGGCTGTCACTGGCAGACTGGCCCCTGGTCCATAATGAAATCTCTGAATGGTGCTTATGTCAGTCAACAGATATCCTTGCTGGGAGCCATTATCAAAATGGATGCAATTCTGTTAAGAGAGAATTGGCTAGATAACCAAAGACCATTGCTGAGACTTACTGACATGAATGACAATAAACTGTAATGATAATAAAGTTAGACCAAGTGAAATTTCCGGAGCACACGTTTAGAATTTGCTCTAATTCAAAAGTCGGTTCTAATTTGGATGTATATGGACTTTCACTGGGCTCTTTCAGCTGCATTTTGCTTCAGTGCAGCCAGGTAACAAAATGTATTGATGTACATAATCAGTGTCCGAGTCTCAGGATTAGCATTGACTGGTAAATTGCTCGATTACTCACCCGAATGTCTTAATTTGCAGGCCATGACAATGAACAATGGTCGATCACCACATTAATAGTAGGTGTGATTATATGAGATATATATATATATATATATACTGCTCTGATATGCTCCCACAGGAGGGATTTTTAACACAGGTGTCAGAATAATTCTCTCTCCACTATTCAGTTTCCTTTGTCTAATCAAGGGGTGTGCAGTAGTTTTGTACCCCTGTCTCTTGTTTTTTGTTTTTTTTTGTGCTCGTTGAAAATCTGAAAGCATTGCGAGACTATTAATGCTAAATGTTTTTTTTCCTGGCATTTATGTAATTGGATGAAAAAAGGTCACAAACTGCTGTGAGTCAAAAAAAGTTTTTATCAAATCCAGGCAAAAGCCGTTTCTGAATGCATTGATACAGTCTAGATGGTGCAACCTTTGTGAACGGCATGATTTTATTCAGAGTTTTTATCCCCCCTCTTTGTGCACAGTGTGAAGCCGGGGCGATGCAGTTCAGGATTCAGGAGCTGGACTGTCCCACTGGACGGACCTGTACTTTAGCATGCACTTTGAACTCATAAGGGCGAAGATTAAAAGTAGCTACAGTTTTATCTCTACGGGATGTGCTTCAGTGACAGAAAGCAGAGCTCAGGGGTGCCCCACAAGGGAATTTATTGTGAACGCAATAATGGCATCATGGGTAAATCTGTTAGGAGTGAGTGGAGCGTATGGCGATCACCATGTTCAAAGAGACTGATTACCAGCAACACAGGCAGAAGAGAATACCAGAACTGGGTCATTTGGAGGGGAGATGGTCCTTTAATTACTCATCTCTGTGCCCTCACAATGTATGCCTTCATTGGCTTTCTATTTAAGTCCCTTTTTCTCACAAACCTTATGGTTTCTGAAAGGGAAAAAAAAAATCTGTCCTACATATTAATTAAGCTGTTTTTTTTTTTAGCACTTCTCAGCAGAAGATACAGTTACAACAGTTACAAAATTGGCCAGTAATACCCTCAGCTTACTTTTCAGTTTAGTTACATGAAACAAAACGAGTCCAAAATTCCATGAGAGATTCATCTGGCTTTCAGTGCAAAGAAAATGTTTTTCTATGTGCTGAGAGAAGCCGCATGGAACTGGTGGTAGTGGTTGGGTGGTGGGGGGGGGGGGGGCTACACGACTTGTCGCGTGCAAGACGCCTTTTATTAAGTGTGCCTTTTCCCCCTGAAGAGAAGACGGATCTTCCTGTCACTCCTTATCACAATGCATAACTCTAATGAAGTTAGATGCTATGCTATATGTGAACGGCCCCCTCCTGTTTCTAGCCGTTTAACTAGAAGTGTTTAAATTATGATTCGAAAGGCCGAATGGTTGTCTTAGCCAGATCCAGCAAGATATATGTGTTCTGACTTGATTTACTACTTACTTGTGCTGGAAATAGGGGGTGAAAAAGAGGTTTGAATGAAACATAAAAGCTGCCAGATTCTCACATATGTCGCAGAGGGTTTAGATCTTAAAGATAATAGTGTTGCAGACAGACAGACAGGGCATAATGAAGACTGCTTGTGCGGGGGGCTGGCCCACTAAAACTGTCTGAGACTGTAGGCTCTAGATTACGCTATATTTAGCCAGTTCTTCCTCAGTCAAACCAGACCCCAGAGACTTGGCTTAAAAACAAAAAAACAGGCCAAAAAACATCCTGGCATGTGTCAGTGTTGTTCACATCGTGGAACCCTTGTACTTTTCTGCCAGTCTTTTAGTACTTTAAGCATCTAACAAAATGTGCAAATTTTATCATTATCATTTGTCAGTGCGTGTTGCTCTTTAAGTAACAAAGGGGGGTTCAGAAGACAAACGAACAATGCTTAGTCGGGTTCCTCGACGCCAGCACAGTATTTTCAGTAGATAAACCTTTCCTACTACTTAGCTCTACCTGTTTTAATGTACAGCTGCCCGGGGGCAGTGTTCCGTCGTTACAATCCTGTCCTATCCCCCAAACTCACGCATACACTGCGGCAGCCCTGCTGTGGAAAGCAAAACTGAAAAGATTGTTCTGTTGTTGTTATTTCAGTTTCAAACTTTCTGGAAAATGCTTAGATCTTTATGCCCTTTCAGTCTTGGATTTGATAAGCAAGAGTGTTCTTTCCAGTGGAATGTTAACACCAGATTCCGAGTCCTCTCCCTTGTTTGTGAGATAAATCCTGCAGGTTAGCTGGGCCTCTGTTCTCCTCCCCTTTTCCGTCCTCGTAGAATCTCTCCCTTTTTTTTTTTCCATCTCCGGCATGACGGCAGCCTCGCCATTCAGCCCAACCATGATTTATTTACCGACCGCGGGGGTCAAGTGCAATTGTTTCCCTGCTAAAAGAGCTGTAAATGTGTAAACTGTGTGCTACGGAAGAAAAATAGGAGCGCACCATTGAACAACAGGAGAGAAACGACCGTACACTGCAGGGGAACCATGGGGGACTTCTTCCTCATGCAGAGATCTTCCCATTGAAATGCATGAGGGTTGTCCACGGTGGTGGGCTGGAAGGGGGTCCCCACAAAGGCTACTGGGGATCCTCAGCCTTTGTTTCGTTACAGGAAGTGGGGTTCTTGTTGTATTTTTTTTTTCCACCCTCGTGCTCCAGGCTTTTGTTATTCAGACAGGCCCTCTCCCCTACGGATCCCTCGCTCTGCAGCATTGTGAAAAAGTTTTCATAAAGAGCTACGAGCAGGGCTTCTTCTGTTCACCCCTATTTACGACTGTAAATAACTTGAGAGTAAAATAGAGGCACAAAAAGAACCCCTCATCTCACCTTGCGCCATACGTCACCTGTGGAACCTTTGCTGTGGAAGACTTCAGCCCTCGGCCTAGGACCTAGGCTGAAAGTGATACAAAGGTATGTGTGTATGTGTGTGTGACTGTGGGTGTGTTGACCCTAAGGCTCTGCTGCAGATAAGACCAGGTGTTAGCACTTTTGGGTTCTTTAGTTCCGGCTAAGGGCCATTTGACGGGTCTGAGATGCTTGCCACATTTGCATCTGAATTCGAGACTTTCCTGCTTCTCTGTCCTTTTCTCTTCTTATTTATGGCCACGGGTTCAGTCTGGCAAAATTCATGAAACTGTCAAAGGTTTAATTCTGCGCTTTGGTTCAGAGGCATTCTGGGGTTAGTTCGGAAACCTTTGGTATGTGGTCACAGCCTGGTGTGTTTTAAGGTGTACGTTGAAAGCTTTCAAGTGATAATGCTCTCCCCTTAGGCTAATTTTACCCCTTGCATCTGCTTCTTTCAACCTTATAGGGTCAATACTTGTGATATCATGTGCAGTTGGAGATAACGACAACTTCAGCCTAGCTATCTTAGAGTGGTTTCATGGTTCAGCTATTTGTCTGAAAGCATTCTTCTGCAATGGAATCTAATTGTCTTAATATATAAGGAAGGAAGTCCATTTAAAAGGTCTTTTATTTAAACTCAGGTTTAGGGTGGGGTGGAACGGATGGGACTTCATTACAGTATCACCCTCCAGCAGAAATTAAATTAAAAAGCCATATTTGTCTCTTCGAGAACGCACAAACTTGCAGAAAGAGCTGTGCGGTGGCCAGTTACAGAAATGGACCACAATCAAGGCCTGACCTGCGTGGCCCTGAACCTTGTGATGCAACCCGAGAGTATCAGCGCTGCCTATAAATATAATATCGAGGGCTGACCATTTTATATGACCTATTTCTGTCCCCTTTGGCTGAAACCTGTGCCGCTGCAAGTCAGCCAGGCACGCAGATGAGTGACATGCAGGCTTCCCCCTTGGTCAGAGGCAGCAAATAAGGAAATGGCGCAACCCAACACACGCTGTCTTGTGTGGGCGCCTTAGAGAACCTCCTGACCTGGCTATTATTTGTTCAGCTTTTACATGTTTTAGCTGCCTTGAACTTGATAAGGCTCCTCCGCTCAATGCATTCAGGGCTCCAGCCATGGGGCCGCTCCCGTTGTAACTGTTTCTGGCACTGACAAAATAAATAAACCAAGTCCTTATGGGATATTGATGACTTTAATACACTTCTAAGTGTGTTTTTATGCGATTTTATTTGATTTAGCATTTGATTTTCTACTGCGGCAAATGCATAAAGAAGGTTTGATTTCGGAGGTTGCAGCTGTCTTCTTGGACTGGGCACACTTGTTGTCCATTGAAATTTGTTTTTCTTCTCCTTATCCTCCTTCTTGAGGCCAACAGCTGAGGCAGCTGGAGCAAATTTCAGTCTCCATACACCGACGCCCTTCTTCATTAGATATGTACCCTCAGGAAAGGGGAAAATTGTTGAATTAACTAGAGCTGTTTTAATATATTGATACATTTTAATATTGCGATGGAAATTTGTATGATCTCAGTATCGAGACAGAGCAGACAAGGTTCCGGATCACTACTGACATCCGTGCCAGAAGAGCAGCGTTGTAGAAAAGAAATTATTCAGATTCATGATTTTAAAGTGTAAGCCACAGTACTCAGTACACGCCTGTCGATATATTGCTAGAACAGCCGTTCCTAAATTACTCCGAGTTATGCAACGGGTTGTACAGACCAGATATTTTCCCTCACCGGCCGTCATATTGGCCATACTGGTTCAAGCACTGTACATCTGTACGCAGCTGCAGAATCACAGATCTCTAAAAAGGCTCATCTGCAGTAC
Source organism: Hiodon alosoides (assembly GCA_025775065.1). Lineage (NCBI taxonomy): Eukaryota > Metazoa > Chordata > Actinopteri > Hiodontiformes > Hiodontidae > Hiodon > Hiodon alosoides. Next base: position 14,618 of record JAOYSI010072736.1, on the reverse strand, counting down.
GGGTCTGCTAATCCAGTGTATATTCACGTAGGTGATCAACCACCTAATAAAATACTTCATTTTCAGTTGTTTGTGTCAGGATAGAAAAAGAAGCACAAAGCAGATGTTCAGTAGGACTAGATTATCTTCATGTAGGCCATCAGAGTCGCAACAGGTTTGTCCATATTTTTGTAGTATAATTATTGTATTCCAGTATATTTAGTATCATGACCCCCATATCACAATAGGTGTTGTATTGTGAGGATAATGACAATAATCAGTTGTAGAAGTAACATGGTGGTTGGGGGATCGTGTTGCCCTGAGTCATCCGTTAAGCCTATTTGCTATGAAAAGGATGTTGACAGCTGCTGCGTGGAAAAGGATGCAGTGAGCGTTTTATCTGGACTGTACCTAATCAACATTAAGGATTGTACCTAAGAGTCCGCTCTATCCAGGCAGTCAACACACTGTACGTGCAGCAACATGTGGCATTCTCAAAAGCCTTCTTAAGAGGTTGGGTAAAAAATTTTTTACATTTTGGCCATTAAGATAAACAAGATGTGCACCTTTCAGGCTTAACTCTGGTCTCTGTAAAATGTACTTTATTTCACAGGTGGTGGATCTTGTCTAAACCTTTTTTTTTTACATAAAACAATGGTGTATTTAGCAACGGAACCATGAAAACCGTAACTTAAAAACATCTACCATACATAAAATCTCTGTTAAAAGTGTTAAACGGGTAGGAAAATGCACCTGGTCACTACTCCTCTCTCATATAATTTCAGCCGCGGGCTGTTCTGCATTGTGGGAAATGCTTAAAACAAACACAGAGAGCATAGTATATCCTTTCATTCTGCCTTAGAAATGTTAGCCTTTGGTTTTTAAATGAAATTTTGAACACACATGGAGTCAGGATCGAAGAAGCACCTGGCCTCACACTTATTTGAAGTGTGGTTCACATCGTCTCCAATGGAGGCCTTGTTTTTTCCTATGTGTTTCATGGAAGTAACTTTGTTCGAAGCACACGGGTTAAAGGCTTTTGTCAGGCGCTCTTTTTTTTACATTATCATAGGTAAGTATAGGTTTGTCCGACTTTGTCGCGTGTGCTTCTCACAGTCCTGTAATCGAAAAGCATGGGTCTGCAAAGCGCTTGATTAGCCTCACGCCGCGAGATGCCTAGCAGTGCCAACGGTTCAAGCCTCGCAGGTCCCTGAGCGTCAGTCCTGTTTCTTTTATTTCAGTCAAATTTGACATAAAGATTGGGGCATGCCAGGAGCTGCAATTGTAAACCGGGGAAAGAGCTGACAGGTAGATGAATAAGTTCCTCCGGACATGATGTAAATCTTCACATCATACGATGGTTAGGTATGTCAGGGAAATATGTAATAAACGCCACTGAGTTCCGTCTCCAACGGCCTTTTTTTGCCCTTCATTCCGAAATGGCCAGCTTCGAGTTTAGTTTTGTGTAAGCTGGGGAAAACAGACTACGACTTCAAAGAATGCTATAGGAGACAGAGCCCCAGGGTGAAATTCTATCTCCCCTTTAAGTTCAGTTTTTATCAGACCGCGTAGCTTTGAGATTTGGACAAAGGAGACGGAAGAACTTGTAGCCTTTTTAAACTTGCACCACCGTTTGAACAGCTTGTGTTGGGTCAATTTGGACTGTAGTTGTTTATTCTTTATTCAAACATGAAAGAGCTAGATGGTATAAGACGCCTTTACAGTGTGTGAATTCACAATAAAGTAGCCAAATGGGAACTGCCTATATCTGAAGCCATTTGCATGGCAGCCCAGCAATTGTTGGAGCAAAGTTGTAGAATTAGGAAGCCATTCTAAGGCATAGAGTAGGAACAAAAGATTAAGAGGAATGGTGGCTGAAGTCTGGTTACATTTAAATCACTGACACAATTAAGTACTGTTCAGGTACTGGTCAGGTCAAGTATTTAGTTTGTGTTGCCTCCATACAGTTGGAAAGTTGTTGTGGGGAGTAGTTTACAGATGATGAAGAGAAAGCAGAATCAAATAGCTATAAGGATTTAATCCATAAAAACGTATTTTTATCTCACTCGAATGGTTCTCTGTTGCTGTTATTAATGAATCACTAAACCCAGCGGTCTGCAAAGAAAAGTCTCTGCGATTCTAAGAGCTGTTATAGAGGGCTTAAGGCTTATACGTGCCAGGCCAGATTTCAGATGGTCACAAAAATAGATAAGAGTTAACATGCTTCAAAGGTTCCTTAAATCATGTAGAGCAGACTCTGTCATCATCCTGGTTTTGCGGTTACCCCGACTGTTTATGTGCTCCTTACATTCTCTTCAGAAAACCAAAATCGAAAACCAAAAAAGATAATGGCAGTAATATTTTTCAGAAGTCTCTCCTGACCTGGTTATCATCCAGGTGAAAAAAAAAGCTATCTTAAGGTGTAATGAGAGTGATTTCAGCAACATAATTATTATTCTACTTAAATCTAAAAAAGTCTACTTAAATCTACTAAATCTTGAGGAAACTTTTTAATAGATTGACTTTAAGATGCATTGCCGAATGAAACAAACCCTTTTTTACACAATTGTTCTCTTGGCTTAGGCCTTAACATTTAAAAGCCACGACCTGGCTTCATTTGCTAATGCTATCTCTCAGCGTGGTTTGTGGAGGGAAGCTTTAGAGAAGGAGTAGTGACATGTTAAGAAAGGAAACCTGTGAACATGGCCAACTTGAGCGTACCTGTCAGCACCACAGTCTTAAGGTTAAGATGTTTACAATGTCCACATTATTCTGTCACATGACACATGATGTAATTCGCATCCAATTACCGCCTGTCTCCAGCCTCTTCCTTTTTTAGCTACGTACATGTTCGTTTTATATGGCTTCTTTGTATGTGGACTTCCTCTAGCTGCGGAGTTGACCCACAGCAGGAAAAAACAGTCACCAAACCAGAAATGCTAGGGCTGTTTTTGTCTGCGTGCCAAGACTGGATAAACAATGATCTCATACCCAATGTCTGTCATTGGCTAATTTTTTACTTTTTTTGTTCCGTAATTTACCCTCTGGATACCGACACCACTCTGGTAATATGTAAAGAATGATGGCAATGGGCTTAATAAATAATTTTTTTTACATACAGAAAACCCAGAGTCAATGGGAAAAGACGGGTAAATTATTCCCTGGCTACAGAGGCAAACGAGAGAACTCCTAGGAAATAGCATGATAGCAGACGCGGTCAGAGGTCAGAGATTGCGTTAAGAGATCAGCCACGTTTTGGGCGGATATCTGGAAGCTAGCGCAACTTCAAAATGTATATCGCATAATGATGTATATGAATAAACAGCCGTGGTAGTAACTCAGAAACTTCTCCACTTTGTGGATAGATGGAGGGATTGCTGACAGAGCACCGCAGGTGGGCCACTCTCCGTTCTTGGTTCTTGCCGTTGGGTATTTCATTGGCGATGAAGCGGTGTGGCTGTGAGCAATATGCGTTCCCCACGGGTCTTACTGTATTGCAGTCGGGTCTTGCAAATGTATATCCTGTACACACGATCCAGGGGCCCGTGCCGCAAACACCTGTATTGGCTGTGTCGTCTTCATGGATATCATCCGAGAAAACACATGGTTAAGTTCACAGTGATACCCCGCTGTGCTTCTACCTCTGAACCACGTAACGAAAACTACGAGATAACGTATCCCACGTCATGACACAATGATGAGTCAGTTTAACGCCATCTGAAATGTCAGCGCAATGTGAGGGATATCGTTCTGTAAAATTATTGGAAGTGCCACCAGACATCTCAAAATTGCTCCTTTTTCGTCCATGCTCAAGGCAAATGTCAGGATCTCTTGGAAAAATGTGTAATAACTTTAATGTATAGCTCAGAGCTATCCACATAATATGATGGAAGTGGTTTAATTTTTGTCCAGAGGGTTAATGTACATTAAAGGCTACCTAAGTAAAACAGACCGGCCTGAGAAAGGGATAAGGAAATAGAATTCCTTGTTGCAGCTCTGAATCAGGAGTACCGCCCCCACAAGTTTCCCTATAATCACTTGAGGCAGTGGCTAAATGTAGCTGTATATGGACATTTCCTTTCTTGCTCTGTGCCATTTATTATCACACATTGTACTTTCTGAGGTCATACGCAGGTGTAGCCTGGAACCCGAGGCAACGCAGTATCGTAGTTAAGGTATTGTAGCCAGAAGGTGGCGGGTAGACATTTCAATGAGGGGTACAGATGTTATTCCCTTGAGCAATGTACTTACCCTGAATCGGTTCACTTAATACTCAGCTTCATTAACAGGGACACTTTGAAATGATAATTGGGCTCCATAAATTAATCTGGATAATGGCATCTGCTAGCCAAATAGATGATAAAAAAATGATATTAAAAAGGGTTCGCTCTCTTTCTCTGGATCTTAAAATTGCCTGTGAACTGCAGCGCTTTCTGTTTCCGGCGTTCATTTTTGCGTACGTGACAGGTCCCGCAAGCGTCATTAAAAGAGAAGCTTTCTGTTTTGGCCTTTGAAGACAGACGCAGTCCAAACGAAGCAGTTCAGACACAGAGGGGAGGTAAAGCTCATTGTGCTAAACGAAAGCCACCCATGGCCCATTCATTGGGAAGCGGTTGCCATGGGGTCTGTGTTGACTTGGACTATGAGCAGGCTTATCAACAGCAGTGGGAAACCAGTGCTGTCCGTTATCTGACGAAACAGAGAACACTACCTCATTATCAGTCTTTTAATAGGGTTTTTGCCACACATCTTACGTTTAGTTCTTCTGCCCAGGCATTTCACTTGATAGACTTGTTTTTTTAATAGCAGCGATTGCTATGCAATTGTACCTCTGACCCCTTGCGGAGACGAGGGGATTTCATCGGGTGTGAGAGAATTCTTTGTCTCAAAGCTTTCATTAATTATATTTAACTGGAGTAAATGGTTAAACAGAAATTTCACTGGTTTTTAAATCAGCAAAAAAAGGACGGCGTCTTTATGATAAATTAAGAGAGAAACTGCCTTTGCTGCTGTCAGAGATGCCACCCTTCCTGGCAGATATACACGGTATATATGAAATATGGAATTTCTATGGCTTACCTGTCTGCTCCTTAGACCGCTCGCAGATTCTGATGTGAGTGTGAAAATATGCAGTGGTGAGGAGGAAAACGCCATGTCTGGCCAATGTTGATGCGTATTTGGTTTTGCAAATTCTAAAGCTTGCATTACGTGCATAAAATGATCACTTGCATGTGGTAAGGTAGCTAATTGAACTTAATCTCCACTCCTTGAACCAATATATTATACTTTTACAACCTGTGTACAAGACCAGCGCGCATAGTTATTTTACGCGTTCTACGCCCACCCACTCTAGAAGTAACCATCTCCCGTTTCTGCGCCATGTCTCGCACCACACACTCAGGTGAGCGTCCTTCACTGGCAGCACCCCAAGCCTGCTAGAGCCCGGAAAGTGGCAGGGGGGTCACCGTTCCCCAGGGGAGCTTAATGTGAGTGAGAGTGTGCTCTGGTGCATGGGGTACTCCAGGTCAGAGGCCTGTACCAGCCCCGCCAGTCGGGAGAGGCCCGTTCTAGATACATATTTAACATGACAAACACTGGGAACAATGCCACAACAGCCCAGTGGATAATAAGCCGAAACTGACCACAGAAGGCATTTACGCTGAAGAGCTGCGTATGTATTTGGTTGGTAATGAACATTTTTAAACTGCAGATGAGGCTAATTTTGAAAAATTTCATATACTTTGCCACTGCAACAGATGTAATTATTTGGCTGAAGGACTATCTAAATTTAGTTTTTTTTTTTTTTAAAGTAATCCATTTTACCTCGCTAATTCTCTATGTGCATTTTTTCCGGTGTATTATGCTATATTAATGCATAATATGCTCTCAGAATGAACACCTGAACTGCTCTAACACAACTGAATGGATGCAGTTTGGTGCAGCCAATTTTATTTCTTTAACAACTTATCAGTACGGTCAGCTGTTGAGGAACACATTATTTTCCTTAATTGACTGAAGCTTGTTTAACATAACTGTACAAATTGCATTAGCATATTTTAATTATATTGGAAAGCCTGCTCGGTGCCGGGCTACTGAGTCGTTTCAGAGCAACAGGAAGATAAAAGCCATTCCTCCTCTCGCTGCTTAGCGGCAAGCTTGCGTGTGGCGCCTTTCTTTCCTTTGAATATGAAGTAGTGTCTGAGAAAGTCAGAGTTTAAGCGGCCCCCACTAACCACTCAACCCCCAGCTTGGCGCTTCGGTATCGCGGAGGCGTAGCCCACGCCGGCCGGGGCGAAGTGGAAGATGTGCAGGGTGCTGTTCCCTCGCCCCGCCTAGCTTTGATAAAGTCCAGCGTTATCTCTGCTCTGGGACAAACGGGGGCTGGAGGCAGGACGGGCCCACAGACAAAACAGTGCCCTCCATTGAGGAGCCCCCCCCGGGCGGGTGTGTTCTCCCGAGAGAGCGGCCCACACAGGGGCCCTCTGTGGACAGCGTCAGCCACACCTGCGTCCCTGTCCACAGTCTGGCAACGGAAGAACGGGCCACTATCAGCCTAACCTTGTCACACATATCCCTCCACCAGCAAGAGCGGATCTCATTTATACTCCCTGCGTTACGGCTGTGCGCCTCTTAAAAGCTTCTTTATTGGAGCTGGCTTTGACCTTGCTTCACAATAACCTGATAGGTGTGATACTGACAGCTGAAAGATGCCCTAAAAACCCTTTTTTGGCCTCGTTCACATGTGCCATCATGGTAGTTCCGCGCACTTCCAGTTGTCAGTTGTCTTATATCAGATTATTTTGTTCCGGATAGTCATTATTGTGTTCAGTGTCTGTTATCACTCTCTGGAATGATAAGGTCGAAGTTTCTTCTACGATGGCAAAACCAGTCAGCGTGACTCAACAGTATCTTACTGGTAGGGGCAGGTTTTCTCCAGTAACAAAAACCATCCAGAGCCAATAACCAAAACCTGAGAAGTACCAGTGGCAATGAATGTTAACTAGAAAAATGTGAAGTGTTTGGCTATTAGGAGAGATCTACAGTCGTCTTTCCTTGGCAGCTGTTTAGACTCATTGAATCACTGTATGCCTTTGACAGTATTTTACACAAAACCCCCTGAAATAGTTGATTGAAACCGAAATATCCTGCTTATTTATTATCAATTTCAGGGGGAGTAAAAGTGATGAAACGTAAATGGCTTACAGCAGAGCAAACATTTATGCCTGGTTTTTATCGTCTGTTTGGCACTGAGTTTTTTCTGCAGAAGCTCGGAGGACTCCCAGCTGGAGGGAGGCGACGGCTGGATTCTGGCCACTGGCCTGTGGTTGTTGGGGGGGGGGGGGGATCTGAAGAAGCAGTGGGCCTGCCTAAAAGTCATGCTGAAGTCGAGCAGCTAAGAGCCGGAGATTTCCGGGGAAAATGTCTCGCCAGCCTACCCAGATACTCAGGACCGGGAGCAGGTTTGCCAACCACACCCCATCCCCCCCCCGGGCTAGGATGTGGTGTTGCGGCATTCCCGGATCTACTTTGACGAAAAGGGCCGTGGGTGTGTGAAAGAAAGTCAGCGGTTGCTCCTGGCCTCAGAAAAGGGTTCTGGACGATGCCCCCCTCCCAGAAACCCCCAGTCCTGGGGGTTGCGGTGCGTGTGACCAGCAGCCGGAGGGGTGGGCAGCTCTGGTTTTTATATAGAGCGGAATTCAGCTTGTGTGGATAATGACAAGTCACTGTAGAGACTGAATCTCTCCATCAGTTTGCTGTTGCTGCTGCTGCTGGGGAGAGAGACATGGGCACATGGAGCTATAACAAGCCAAAGCCAGGACATTCACTGCAGCTCATTATGTCCAGTTATTACATCCTAACATTCCGTATCCCAGAACACCTCTTAACAGATTGCTTGATTTCTTTAAAATGTTCTAAAAATGCCTGCCCTGTAGAATCTGTATTATCCACCTTTAGTAGAATGCAGCCGAATAAATCACCTCTCCTCTGCCTCCTCCCCTTCCGAACCGTTTTAAAATAACTTTTGGGAATTACGCTCTTCATCTCATCTCGTAATTAGAAAGCATTTGAAGTCCATATCATTTGCAGCTTGCTTTCTGTTTTCTGACTTTGTGTCAGCAGATACAGATCAGGCTCCAGACGTCTCCAAAATTCAAGGGCGACGGTTTCTTTGGCGTAGTAAGAATCAGCACGTGGTCCCGGGGGAGATTTTCTCCTTCCATCGCGTCGAGCTCACGGCGCCCGTTACTAAGCCAATGCTCACGCGGGGTAAAAACGAACCCGGACCCGTCCGCGGGGCGTTCAATTAGGCTAATGGTGTCTGCATTCGGGACTCGGCGGGTGAGATCTTTAAAAAGGCGGCCTGGCGACCACAGGGATGCCAACGAGACAGCGAACCCAAGGGCCATCCTCAGTGGCAGCAGTTTTTCTATATCCCCCTGAATGAGATGAGCCATTTGCGCTTGTCAAAGCTCTTTAGCCACAAGGTTTCATTACCAGCGCTTTGTTTTTTTGTCTAAACGTTTTGTTTACGTAAGTTTTAAAAATAACTTTAGTTGGGATCTCTGTGAGAAATGAACGTGGGCAAAACCGAAAGCAATTTGAGTGGGTGAGTCAGCGAGCGTCATACAAGGTTTCCCCTGCCTTCCCTGGGGATTTCCCCTGCTGTGAGAGGAGTAACCGAGGCGTCCTGTTTGTGACGGGCAGAGGGAGTGGACCTTCATAAACATTCTCCGGAAGTTCAGTCACTTTTTAAACCACCCAGAGCTGTGGGCCTGGCTCACGCTGACCGGCCCTGTGATGCTGCTTTACCCCCCCCCAATAAAAACTCACCACCCTCTTTCTTACCACCTGTCCAGCCAAACCTTTCTCATTGTTTATTCATGTAAGGGGATTTTCATGTATGTAAGAATGTTTTCGCATAACCGTATGTCAAATCTCTCTTTGTGTGTCTGTGTTTCAGGGAGCTAAAAACTAGAGAGAACTTTCCTCTGCCGCTTCCTGGGCTGGTCAAGCTGACCTTATGGAGATAAGGATTGGGAAATTATGACAAAATGCCTTTTTTTTTTTTAAGAACAGTCAGGCATGGGCGAAGCAAATTGCGTGCGTTCGAGTTTTCAAATGGCGTTTTTTTGCTTCTGTTTTCCGATCGCTTTTGGCTTTGGGTCTCTGCAGCTGTCGGTCCTAGCGGAGGAATAAAACCTTAGTAGGGAGTGAAAAGTCAACAGGGAGTGATTATGAGTGTGTACAAGTGGCTCCTCGCCGAGGGTCGGAGTTCACAGGGAGAAGCAGCTGTCGTGCCAGTTCACGGCTGCAGCCAACTCCTTGCGGGCCTGAAATCGGGCATCGGCCCAAGATCCACGTCGTTGTCTGGGGGGTGTTTAGGTTACGGTGCAGTGGCTATCCATCTGGGCTGGTTTCAAGAACACTGTCCGGAGTTATGTTTGCGTTGCAGCCAAGCTAGTAAAAAATGTAAATAAAGGACTAAGCAGTCCAGAAGCATGAACGCTTACATCCTGGTTCTTAGGTGCTGGCGTCCCCCTCCTGCGTTTTTCTTTTCTCGCTTTCCCTTCCCCACGTTCCCCTCCCACCCAAAAGAAAAGCCGCGGAGAAGCACAGCTTGCCGAGTTTGCTCTGCCGGCGGGCGTGGTAATTAATGGCAGGGAGCGTGGCGCGAGAGACAGGGCGCACGCCTAATCGGACGCCGTTGGATCAGGTGGCGCATTCCCGGATTACCAAAGGATCTGAGCCCGCAGCAGTGGAGCGGGTGTCAGCAGGCGCACAGAAAAGTCGGGGTGGGCTTCGTCGCGGGGGCCGGACTGAAAGGACAGCGTACGCAGAGTAAATCCCTGCTACACTGGCGTCAGCAGTCATTCAGCCTGTTCCTTCAGAAACAGATGATGGGAAGCTAATGCAAATCCACGTCTAATAAATCACCGTTAAGGGGTCTGTAAAAGCAGCCTAGATGGACTAGGGAAAGCCTGTTAGTAAATTTTTCAGTACTGACATGTTGCTGTTCATTTAAAGTTAAAAAAAACGTATCTTCAGGGATATGCGGCGGCCCTGGGGTGGGGAAACACACATTACCGGGAGTCAGAATGTCTGGTCAGTCAGGACGCTAAGTGCTACGCGGTCTTTACGGTTTGCCTTCAGACTGGTGGCGCTCACTTGTAGAAAGGCACTCCCTCACTCGTTAGGGACGTCCGCGTGTTTACGAGGTTTGAGTCGGAGGCGTGTCTACGCCGCTTTGACGACGAGCGAGGCGCTCCACCGAATCCTTTGTGTCGCTCGGATTACTCAGCAAACGAGAAGCGCCCTGTATAGACCCACAACAGACACGTTTGACTTGTTTTTTGGTTTGCGTGGGCTCGCAGCAAAGTAACGGGACACATTCTATTGAAAAAAGTAGCAGTCAAATTTGACACGACCCCTTTCTCAGTTCGACTGATAGAGAATTAAGTGGTAGATAGGATGAAATCCCTTTCAGCCGTCCGCGGGTTCCTGACAGAGTGTTGATACTCAAATGTGATTTGGGTCTCATCGATTGTGGAACATCACCGTGGCTATCCGGCTCTTCAAAAGACCCGTTGTCCATTCCAGGCACATTTCTGTCCTTTGACAGACTTACAGGGGGAAGAAAAATGGCCTCTCCCAAAAAGACCTTGGAAGGGCCGAAAAGCAAACATGCACGTTTGCGAAGGTGGGAGCCCTTTTCTCATTTTGCCTCAGCTGGACAGGCAAAATGAGCTATGGCTGAAAATGAAGGGGGTTTCAGGGTTTTTAAAAAGGACAGGGAATAAATGGACTGTGAGAGTAGGCAGAAGCCCTTTGTTTTTGTATTTTTGTAGGTATAAAAGACGGATACCCTCTGTTTACATGCGGGTTTATAGGGTGTAATTTTGTTACTTGTGATGTTCAGCGTGGAGCATGGGTCTGGAGGTGAATGAGCTGGTGAATAATCAGGTTATTGCGTCTGCCCCGGTCTGCACCGCCCCCGAGGGCCCTGTCTTTATTGACAGCAAGCCTGATAACAACTGGGAAAAGGAGGCTAATGCAGGCAGGTCTGTTAATATCATCTTTATAGAGCAAACAGACAACCCCTGTTACTCAACCTTGTGTAAATACCCACAGCAATGTGAGGCCTGTTCTTATTAATCACTAAACTCTGTGCCTATAGTATGTAATGTATATCAACACCACCGGCGCCAGTAAATAAAAGTTGTTGGTTTACCGTTCAGTGACAAATGTGGGGGTTTTTTTAAGGCAGGGGGATAGGATTTGTTTTTCCAGCTTCCCTAAACAAAAAACCTATTTGTCTGTGCAACAAATTCAAAGTGATATTCAGCTCCGTGCTAGATGGTGGACTTGATAAGGTGCAAAGCCTCAACATGATGACATGAAATTGTATTGTTTATGCTGGATGTGGTTATAGAGAAGGGCCCTAATCTTTTATCCAGGACGAGCAGATGCAGGGAATCAAACCGCTGTTTTAACTACTGGTTGTAAATTAGGTCGGAACATAATGATCCCCTTCTGTTAGGCTTTTTTCGGGTCACTTTCCGTAAAAAAAAAGCCCCTGTATTGGTTTTAATAGCGGTTCATTATGGCGAGAAATTGCTGGCTTGGAAAATGCACCCCCTCGGACCTGAGTGGCTCCCCTCCCTCCCAGCCGTTCTTCAAACACATTCATAATTCAAAGCGTAATGGGCTTGATTGCGGAGTGCATTTACCTGCCAGACTAACAGATGACGCTTGTTGTCCCTGCCTTATCTGTGCCTGGCCATAGTCATGTCTGTTTGATTTTATTTATTTAGTTGGCCTAATGGGGAGGAGATGTGAGACCCAGCACGGTCTTTGTTAATGTTGTCCACGGCACATGTTTGTTTTGAAAAGAATCCCCTTTGCCCTTTGATACGCCGGGACACAGACACTCTCGCCACTTTTGTGTTTGCCCTTTGAACCCGCGGCCGATCGAGTGCCTGCCAGCGTTTCCCTGCTCCACTCCCATGTAGAGGAGTGGATTTCTGCGGAGAAATTCACCTTCCTGAACAAAAAGAGGAATGCGTTTCTGTGTTCTGTTTGATCAGAAATCAATACCGAGCCACTCCACCCCCCCAGAATATGTGTTGTAATCAGAGATGGGTCTGAATAGTTTGGCGCCTGGAAGCCTGCTCCGTGTGTGATGTACTGCAGAGCACTCCTTCGAATAATTAATCAGCCAATTAAAATGGCCTTGAGTATGAATGGACGTGTGTACAGAGAGAACTGAAGAAACCAAACGGGCTTTGTCAGAGTACACAGCGGAAATCATTTCTGCGTCCTTTGAGTTTGGCGATAATTGGATTTTCTCCATTTATGTGGTGACACAGGTCTCGTGACGAATCCTTACAATAAAGTGAGCCGGCTCGCTCTGTGGAAGCGAGCTGCATTCAGGGTAAATACCTGTGAGGAGAGGAGAAGAAAAACCCGTGGCAGCTTTGGGTCGATGGGAGACGGTCACCAGTGGTCCGTGCTCCAGCCTGCTAATGGAAACGCCATTCTACCTGGGCTTCCTAGTTAGTGTATAATAGAAATATATATATATAACTAATGTATAGCTTCTATATATTTGCGTCCCTATAGAATTCAATGAATATATTTTCAGGAAAGAGTGAGAATTCTGAAGATTTGTCATCTTTTTTCCTGAAAAGAGACGTGATTCTGTTTTTGGCTAACCGGCGTTGGGATGGATAGCCGTGGGTGTTGCTTGGTTAGCACTGCCTCTGTAATAACGATCATCGTGAAGGCCACCGCTCCTCGGCCATTGATAGAAATCCGTCGTGCAAGCCTGCCACGCGCTCGCCAGGAATGTCCCTCGGGGGGGGGGCCCGCCCCGAAACCGGACCTTGACATTCAGACGTCCCCTTTCACCACACTTCCCCCATACCCTCCAGGCAGCCTCTCAGAGAGGACATCGATGGCCGTGCCTTGGGAACAACGGGGCTTTATTCACATGCAGGAGGGTTCCTCTGACCGGACGAGGGCAGTCACTGCTCCCCACGTCCCAGCACAAATCAGAATGCTGTCGGAGCATTGTGTGGCATTGTGCTGGTGCGGGCGTCTACACTGCTAACGGGAGGGGAGGCCTGTTGTTATGCTAAGAAGGCCATAATTGAATGTCACATACCGAAGGAAAGTCGCCTGCTTGAGGAATTGCCCATGTCGGGTGGTTGGCGGTGTTGGGAAGATTAATTGAGCTGGAGCACGTTGCTAGGGCGCGCAGTTTTGTTGTGACTTGGGCATATTGTGACGGGAGACTGTTTTCCGACGTGTGCCTTGTTTTTTTTACGGGAGATCTCGTTAAGCTGTTGTAAAGAGCTTGGGGCCCAAAAAAAATGCAGAAAACCTGCCAAAGATATTTTGGGGCATTTTTCAGCATAAATTTAGAAACGAGCTTCAATATGACCGGGGCAATAATAGAGTATTTTTGCCCTTTAACACCAATGTCCACGTTTTCCAGTTCCTCTGCCAGAGGCTCGGAGGGATGGATTTAGGGGATGGTGCGTTCGTTTTTAGTTCTCCGTTCCGACCTTAGATTTCACATATTAAACATGAAGCGTCTCCACACACATATCATAACAAGTCCACACTGTCGACTCACCACCTGGGAATGTGGAGCTGAGTCAGATGTGGGAATCTGCCTTCAGCCCTTTATTGCTACACACTTACCAATCCAAACACCTTTCCTCCGTAATTTAGTCCGTAACTTAAAGGAAGGGTTGTTTTTGTGCTGGAGCGACCGAGAAGCCCCCCCCATTCCCAGTAAGCTAAGCACCTGGTTAGTGAAGCTCCTAGTTCCTTCCCTCTCCTTTCATCTCTAATGCTTTGGCAGAAATCAAAGGCCCTCACGCGGCATTTAGCAGCGGCGGAGCCCAAATCCGATAGCCCCCGCGCGGCTCAGCACGTCCGGCCTCTTTCGCTCAGGAGCAGAAGCGTTTAGTCCGAGCATCATCGATACGCGCTTCATCTTGACCTTTCCATTGTGGCCCGGAGCGCCGCGCGCACACCGCTAAACTCTCCCCTGTCACCTCTCATCCACTCACTCGGAGGACCACAAAAGCACTTGTTTGATGTCCCCCCCCCCCTCCCCCCCACCATGCGACAAGCAAAAGTGGGACGGACGAGTCACAGGCTTCTGCGGCTGTAGGTGAATTGGCCGGGGGGTGGGTGGAGAGTGAGGGTGGAAACCGTTGCCGTATGTGTTTGGCACGAGGAACCGGCGAGGACGAAATCGCTCATTGAGCGTTTAAGCCTGAACCCCCCTCGAACAGGCCGCCCCGCTTCTTCGCTCCGCAAGACAGCGAACGTGTCAAGTTTCCGTCTTTGTTAGGAGTTCAGCAGAGGCCTTCAAAGACTGCGCTTCTGATAGTGTTTTATACTGCCGTCAGCAGTGTGTCATTTGGCTGTATACTGTTTCTCCTCCATTCCAACAAAGCAACGGGACTCATTACTCCCCCCTCGTTTGGTGTGTGTTTCAGTCGCTTAGCTTGTTGGGGAGTCCTCCTCTCCCGTTTATTATCCGCTCTTTATGTGTTTAAGCGGAGCACAAACCAGGTCCTTCGACTTTCAGTCCCTACACCGATGCTTTAGTGTAAGAGGAG
>JAOYSI010072735.1:0-21014 GCA_025775065.1 Hiodon alosoides | reverse complement strand
TATATATGATTTAATATTTTTATTTTAAATAATCTATGGATTCGTGTCGAATGAAACAACCACGCCCCCTTGAGGCTCAATATGCACGCGTTTCACTGTGCTCGTTTCCTCTTTTTCTCTGTTTGCAAAGAGAACGGAGCCCAAATGTACCACGGTCTAATACCAAACCACAGAAAGGTTTATAGCTCAATACTGTTCAAAAGTCTTAGGCACGTGTAAAAGATGCTTTTAAAAAATTTAATTAATTAAAAGTGTATAAATAGGTACTATTTTAGTAAACAGTAAAAAAGTAACCTAAATAAAAACACACACACACAAAATAAAATCAAAATTTTGCGCGACCACTCTTTGCCTTTAAATTGGCATAATTTCTCTTAGGTCGTGCAGTTTTATAAAACAATCGGCCGTTCGAATGTTACAAGCATCTTGGAGAAATTTCCACAGTCATTCTACAGACTTTGGCTGTCACGCTTGATTCTCTCAAATCCATGTAATCCCAAACAGCCTCGATAATGTTGAAATTAGGGCTCTGTGGAGGCCATACTATCCGTTGCACAACTCCTCGTTCTTCTTTCGGAAAATGAATGTTTGGACATCTAAAATTACTTTTGTCTACGGACACACTAATGCAGAGGACAAAAAATAACCAATGGCTACGTTTATGTAAAAAAAAAAAAGCTACCATGCAATATATATTACATAGCCTTACATATTATGGAAATTCTTAGATTATTCAAAGCTTCATAATTTCGCAGGTAACGTGTAATGAACACCACACCTCTAATAGGTTATAAGTATTTGCCGAATCGGACAAAGTCGTTCTTTCATTTACATTTTCTGTATTTTGCCGAGATGAAACTACGGTATATGTGCATTAATATTTTTAGTACTGCAAATATGCCATGTGACATTATTAAGTACAACCAGAAGGATCGTCCTTTTGGAACTGGTAATATAAGTAATTTAATTTACTTATCGGGAATCCACATCACAGTTAAAAGTGTATTGTGTCCGTCACAGCATGTTACGTCAACCATAAAAATAAATTAACCGTAAAAATAAATTACTAATCAATCAATAGCTCAGTCGATCGTCAATTTTAAGAGCATGGTCTGAACAAAAAAAAGTACACAAAGGAGGGCTCCAGAACCAGGACTGAATGTAACTGCTTTAACGCTGTCCTTTTAATTTATAAAAAGAAAAATGTTTGAGGGTGAGCAGTAGGGGGAGCTATTCTCCAGTATTTATCGTTGGAAAGCACGATAGAAAGTTGGTGCCAGAATGGATGGGACTAAAATTAATTAGTACATCTTTCCAATGTTAATGGTTTGCTAAGTAAAATGCTAGCAATTAACTAACATTTCTTAACATGTTCTTTATGTTACATTGCATAAACACTTACAGTAGGACATTCTATTTACACTATCACAATATACTACAGCATCATTTGTAAACAACTCAAGAGGCTGATGTTTTTAGTAACCATCTCGCTCTTTTATAATAGACCATGCAATGCTCATTCCGCTATCTCAGTGCCCTGAGACAAATAAACAAACACAGGCACGCCACTTGCCTACTTACCCATCAGTCAGACCCACAGTGGGTTACCCCCTCTAGCCCAAGGTCATCTCCGCCTGTCTCCTTCCACGGCACCTTTCAAGTCTGCCCACCCACACCAGGCTCTAACCCACACACTTACACATTCCATGGTTTTTTTTTTGTCAGAGCCACAGGCAGCAAAAAACTGACACCTTAATCTCCCAGTGTACCGTGCGCCAAGCTTCAGGTCCATTTGCCAAACATCCCCACTGTCTTCAGGGGCCATGTCAACCGTAGAAGGAAATCTCATCCTTGCACCTGCTGGCCCAAGGCCCATGCTCCTTGAGAGGCTACAGGGTTGACAAGATGATGGCACCTATGCTGGGCCACAGCTAGCTAACAGGGCCGGGCACCAACCTAGTGTGAGTGAGTGGCAAAAGAGCTTTAAAAAAACAACTAAACACATTAAAGAGGTAGCTCTTTACACATGCAAACAGTTCACACAAGCAGTTAATAAAAAACGCTCCCCTCACCAGGGTGCCCTTTTGCTTGTCGTTGCAGTTTGCCACTGTCCTTCTCACTCTCTGGGGCTTTTGCTCGCTTGCTGGACCCCCTTGTCCAGCAGGTCTGCCTTCACTAGTCACAGTGCTGCACCAAGGGACTAGGGCCATATCAGCCTCACTCGGTGGCAAAGCCTAGCGCTAGCTCTTCTAATACGGACGAGGTCAGGGTGGGGAGGACGCCGTGCAACAGGAACCTGATGTCTGACGCTAGGGTGCCGAAATGCTCCACGGGGCCCCATGACCTTTGGTTTAGCCTTTCCTGTACCATGAAGGGCAGCTCTGACCGTTTGAAATGCTGGTAAGGTTAGTGAGCATCCCAGACCCTTCCTCCATAGTAGCGACCAGTTTTTAGGCCCTTGGACTGGTACACAGCTAGTCCCCTCTCAGTGCTATTATCACTTACAGCGAAGCTAGGTCTTTGGGTTTCCAGGTGGGTGGTGTAGGCACTTCCGCCCCCACAGTGGTACCACTCACCCATACCTCCTCTCCGTATTCCAGGAGGAAAGTAAGGCAGCTCACCAGTCAGGGACGTGAAGCGCTGTTTCCATTTGGTCACAGGAAAAGCGTCTCCTTCCATCGGTGCAATAACTCATCAAGTCGTCCCGCTCCTGGCACCAACTGTAGCGATGAGTTAATTTAACTTGAGAGTCCGATGTTTTTGAAAGCCATTTTGCTCTTTTATAAGAGATATTGCACAACTTTCGCAATCTCGGCATTCAGTTCCAATATCACAAAAAAAAAAAAAACAGCTACGCTCCATAAAAAGTGTGCTTTTCAATTTGAAATAACTGATCAAGTGCAGTTTTCCATCTATTTCTCTAGAAACATGTTTTATAAAAATTATAAAAAACCTAAACCGGGAATAGTAAATTTCTAGGGAAGGGTGCATTTGCTTCATATTCTTAGTGGTTTTGGTAACTTAATTTAAAATTGATGTTAAGAGAAACAGCACATTTTACATTTAAATTTAAAGACCATGAGTCTTTTCTCTGTATAAAGTATTATTTGGACCTTTGTCTAAACTAGGAGGTAATTAGATATTAATGTAATTGGACATTAACTAGTAATGGGTAAACTGATCTACTAAACAGGGATACATAGGTGTATGATGTGTATATTACCCAAAATAAAAAAACATATTCTCCTTCGCTGTGGGTTAGAAAGCACAATTCCTTCTTTTAGCCTGTTTGCGGCCCACTGGAAATGGCAGAGAATGTGTCTTTCATATTATTCTCACCACGAGTCTCTCCCACTGTTAGCCTGATCTGATTTCAACAAAAGAAAATTCATTTCACCAACTTGCCATTTCAGCTTTCAGTCTCCGTCTACGAAACCTGAATCAACAGAACAAAAGAGGCAGAACAATGATCACTTCCACATGACCACCTCCAATCAATGGCCTGCCTCAGTCACAGCCTTCTTTCTGTATCGTTAAAGTCTCATGCGGTCCCTACTGTCAGCCAAGCCGTGTTCATTTAAAACCCAATTGGTCTTAAATGTACTCGAAAATGGTAGTGTAAAAGCTTTGAACAACTAGTGGCCCACTGACGATTTGAGTAGAAATCAGGTGTGTGGGTATATGATGATTCGAACCACGAACGACGAACGCAAGACCACCGACAGCCGTTTCACACAGGTCGTGATTACAGTGTAGTCTACGCAGAGCTATTACTTAGACCTCATACTGTACTGTAACGAGTCTAAGTAAAACTTACTTATTTAAAATTAAACTTAAAAAAGTAATATTAATGGAGGACTCCATCCATACAGTTATGACTGAACAGCTGCAGTATAAAATCCGTTCTTAACAGCAACGTAAATGTGAAAGTTACAACTTATATATATATATATTTTATGGTAAGCGTCTTTTATACGCAAACCATTTTTGTGCAGTCACTGCTGCAAAACAATTTACCTTCCAAACGTTGCATCTTCGTAGTGAAATACATTTTTTGTCTATTTAATTAGTAGGGTACATAAAGGAATTACTCTTTTCTTGTTAGTATTCGGGAAACTGATTAATCACAATATTGAAATAATGTGTTGGAAACTCTGTAGCGGAAACTGATGTCACCTATAACGAAAGAGAACCCCAACAAATCATGTACGGCAAACGGACACCTTCGAGTCTCAATATATTATTTTACACTGGCGGTAACGGATACCAAAAAACACGTGCTCGCCAACTACGGCAAAATTATCGTTCCACTCACTCCAGAAAATCAGGATACGTCTATGATGGCTCGCCATACCACGAGTTTCCTAGGTGGCGAAATGCCGTCAACTTAATCATTCGATTTCTCTTATAGGCTTTAGGCATACCGGCGCATAATTGCAGTCACTTCGAACAATAGCAAAATGTGTATTGTCTACCTCAATGTAAACAATAGGTTATTCCTTAACATTTTTTCCATTTGCCCAAGCGCATGAAATTTGTTTAATCGCAACACAATACTGAAATGTATTAGTTATATTCCGCATTCAGAAGGCCAGAAACTTTGTACATTCATATTATAGGGGAGACTCTTCTCAGCAGAGCGCATAAGACTTTTCTCACAACTTGGTTTTAGAAGTGGTATGAGCATTTTAGGCTATTTATTATAGACGCAACGCACTAGCAGATCACGTATAGCTAAATATTTCAATATTTTGTTAAATTACTTTTAAAAATTGTTGGTCGACCGTGACACAAGTAATTCGCAGTCAAGACAACTGACTCCTCCTCCTCTTCCTTAAATTTACTGCTGTTCAAGTCAATGGGAAGGGCCGGAGTGGGAGTACTATACTTGCACGTAAAGACGAAATATGAACTAATTGACAGTGTGTCAAGTTATTTGTAGTTTATACCGTGGCGTTAGAATTTGACAGCTTTAATTCAATGTCCAGATGTGATGCTATATTTTTAGTGTCGATATGTCTAGTACAAAAAGACAAAGTTCATGGCAGGAAGACATCGCTAGAAACTTTTCGAGATTGTTTTTAAGAAGTAAATCACAGGACAAAACCGAGAGCGAAGGGAGGGAGTCCAGGTATGAATCTTATTCAACAAAAGTTTTTACAAGTATAGTTTTGTAAACGATCTTCTATCAAACCTTTGGCACGAAGTTTTAATATTCCGTGCCAAATGTGGCGTATTCCGTGGCAACTACAGTTGTTCGTTTTTGTCACGACTTTAATGTTTCGATCTTGAGTGTTTATTGTTGTAAGCTGTATTCGTAAACGTATCATACCCCACGTTTAAATTGCTATTGCTTATATTTGAGTCATTCCTTGACAACAACATGAACCAGTGTTACGTATGCCGGTCTTGTGGCGAGACATGTAATGCCAATTGCTATAGTCCAATACCGACAAAGGGAGCTAAGTCTGTTATGAAACCTACTTACATTTTGGATTGTGACCATTGCTGATTAAAAAAAAAAAGTTAAGTCATAAAATGCTACTACGTTTTTTCTGAACGATAAGCTTCTTTGTGCAGTAAATCAAGGTTAATTTAATGTATGAAGTGTTAATTTTATCAGATAAAAAAATGTGCTTGTACTTATTTTGGTGTCACATGCTTCTCACATCGTTATCAATGTTGTTTTTCTTTACAGAAGCAGAAAAAAAGGCCACCTGCTTTGTAATTTGATCGTATAGTGGCCTCCTATGGTGAACAAACATTCAGTACCTGATAGAAAAGCCTTGTAACCACTTGTCTCCTGATCCAAGTTTTGCCCATTCATTTATTTACAGCTTGAATGTCAAAGAAAATGAACTCCACAGCAGTGAGACCAAAGAAGAGGATCTGTCGCAAGAACTTGTCCTTGACTTGGCTAAGGTAGGCGGATTTCTTTGAAGAACTGAACTTGACTTGGCTAAGGTAGGCGGATTTCTTTGAAGAACTGAACTTGACTTGGCTAAGGTAGGCGAATTTCTTTGAAGAACTGAACTTGACTTGGCTAAGGTAGGCGGATTTCTTTGAAGAACTGAACTTGACTTGGCTAAGGTAGGCGGATTTCTTTGAAGAACTGAACTTGGAGCTCTATATTTGGAATCAACTGAAAAGTCTGCTGATGGGTAATTGTTTGCATTATTTTCCATTTCCACAAAACGGCTGCCTCGTATGTGTCATTTTTATAGATGCGTGTCAGAAGTGGGCCATAGATTGTCTTGGAGGTTTGGCCTGAGGTGTTTTGTATGTTTAAGTTATATAAGCATTGAGGAAGCAATCCGGATGCATTGTGTAATATCAACATCAGCTTGTAATATCAACATTTCTTAGTAATGCAGAGCAACATTTATTTACACATCTGAAAAAGCTACTTCAGACAGTAAAAATGTCCAGCCTTCACATTTTAGTATTCTGTTGAAACAAAAACTGTAAAACATCCCTGAAATCCATTAGATCATATTGTGGAATCATTTTACTTGGCCATTGTTTCAAGGGAAGTTGTTTTAAAAAATGTAAAATAAAGTGAACTTGGTTACACATCCTTCATTTTGCCATTGTTTCATAGGTTACTCTCAGTTTTAGCTCACTTCCTGTTCCTGACACCAGTTTGTTTCTCATAAGTAATGGCCATATTGCAGTTTTTTTTTGTATAGATTATTATTTTTATTGGGTCCTTGATGACTAGTTGATTTGGCCCCATTGCTAACTAGCTGAGCGGTGCAGATAGTTTCCTAAAAAACTTGGCTGTGTTAATGAGTGAATACATTAGCAGCTAATAGCCCTTTGGCTCATTTATTTCTGACATGCTCCAGACCCCAGCTGCTAGTTAGGTAACTCTCCATTTACGGCCTGCAGGGAAGTAATGTTTAAGAATTGTTAAAAATGGACATTCGGTTTTTTATAAAAAAATATATCTATTTTATATTTACCATTTGTTAGAAAATACAATCTTGTCTAAATTTGAAACGGGCAACGCCGGTAGATTGTTAGTCCAGAAAAAGTAAATATCTTGCGTTCAGCTTTATTTTCCCTGATTCTGTATAATCATCAATATTATTATTAATAATAATAATAATATTATTATCATCTTGAGATTTGCTCTGTGTTTGAGGGACTCCATAGGCTCTTGCCCCATTGCACATGTTTGCTGTTGTACATGTGCTGGACGTGTGCTCACGCTTGTATGTATGGGGTCATGACCCGGAGGAGCTATATCCAGAGCACTTAAAGACCTCTCCCTCTGACAGTGGGACTGCTTCTGGGATGGCTGAGAAATCCCTGGCAGAGATCAGCTGAAATGGAGACGGCCAAGTTCTTTCAAGGGAGTGCAGTGCTACCAAGATTTAGAGAATTAGGAAAAACACTAGCCTTGGATTGGATTCCTTCTTTTTGTGCTTTTACAGTCATTATGTTGCCTGCAGGGCAGAGCTGCCTGAAAAGCAGTGGTGTCAAATGTAGCGTAGAACTGTAAATGTGTTTGAATTCACAGCATCATGTTACGTCTTTTGATTTACAGTGGGATTAATGCTAGAGCTATGTAAGGACACTTAGACGCGCTGAATTTTTCCTACAAAGACTACAAAAAGAAAAGCAGTGGCATTTTGGGGAACATAGTGAAGACTCATTGAAGGATTTAATTAAGGAGTGCTTTTTAAAGGCATGGAAGGAGTGGGGATGTAGTGCGAGGAGACGTAAACGATAGTGTCTAAGAATGATAAACATTTTTAGTTGTCATCCAAAGCTTGACCAAGGACAGACGTTGGCTACTGAATTAAATGTAGGGATTTAGTGCTCCCTGGGCACAGAGCCAAGGTACCATGGAGTGGAAACAGAGTGGTTAGGATTTGAACAGAGGTCTACGTAAATGAGAATAGTAAAACTTCACTCGTTTCAGCAGCAGCAAACGGGAGTGTGTTCTTCTGAAAATTAACATTCAATTGAAGTTACCCCAAAATGTTAGAATACTTATTCCAGGGCAGAATTTCAACTGAGTATATGAAAAACAAACTTGTATGAGAAGTGATGAATTCAAGTAATTAATCTAGGACAGGATCCCTAATGCTGCGCCAATGTATTTGTGAACGAAGTGCTTATTGTAAGTTATTATTTTAGAAGATAAAATAAATTGAAGGGGCATTTTTTGATGTCTAGATTTTCAAAGATTTGCTCTAATAGATTCTGCTGGGTCACTTTTTAAGTGAAATACTTGAATAAAGTACATACAAGCTTTATCATTTTGATAAATTATTTGGCAGCTATAGTTATGACTAGCATCAATTAGATAGATAATAGTATTAGCAACAATGAAACCAAGTTCTTGAGACAAAAACATGAATAGTAGTCAGCTAAATGGAAAACTCTGTGCCCATTTGTTCAGAATGAAAAAGTGGGCGTTGTTTATTGTCTGCTCTGTTGCAATCACGTTTCGCCCCGGTTAATTCTTCCCAGGTTACTTAGGGTATTGTAAGACCTGAATCATAGGGAAGGCTGGATTTGAGAAAATAAAGTAGGTCGCAGCATTAACACTTTAACTTGAAGCTGGCTTTCCTCTGAATTGTTGGCTTTGTCAAAAAGTCATCCAAACTGTGCTCAGAGTGAAGGCATGCTACCACCCTCACTGAAGTACCATGCGTTGAACAAAGCGGGGGGAGTGGGAGAGGGCTTCACCGTGCTTCGTTCTGCTGCCATCTTCACAGTTACGTGGAATCAAAGTGGAAACGGACAATGACTTTGGGCAGAGGCTACGGCGTGCACCAGCCAACACATCAGATGTCGTCACCGTCACATTCGTTCAGAAAGCGGTTATGGCATGCAGGGAATGTATTGTTGATGCGCACGGCATGTCCAAACACCCTTGTCTCAGCTCTGACTCGTGGCAACTGGGCTACTGTGCACAGACTTCTCTGCAGGAGAGATTAGCTTGTGGCTTGTTAGTTAGTGGCTGTGGTGGTCGAGGTGAAGAAATGCGATCCTCAGAGTTGTGACCTTTCTGTCTATTATTCTTTACTCTTTGCCGGTTTTAAGCAAGTAAATGAAAGTGAAGCAGTTCATAATTTCAGGTTTACACCAGTGTGGCTTGGGATGTCCATAAGTCAGAAAGCTCTGCCGTGTAAGTGTAAGCTTCTCTCGTCTATGGAAAGTGCCTGCAGTTCACCGTGAGAGTGCATTTTAGCGTTGGCAGTTCTACAGGTTGACTGGCTTTGACTCCAGCCCCAGAGAGCCAGGCTGGCTCCGTAGTTGATGGATACCCCCTGCTCCAGCTCCACACCGGCTCCTGCAACCCCAGCTATGTCTCCAGGACACTCCAGGCTCTGGTGCAGCTCGACACTGCTGCTCCAGCTCTGGCTGCTTTGGCCAAAATGTTATTTGTTGCTTTGCTAAGCTTATATATTTTCCAAGATGATAAAATATTTCAGTTAAAAAGGCATTTATATGTTTTTTTATATATATTTATATGGTTTAAATGGCAGTTCCACTCATAATTTTGCTTTGAAATGTTATGTTATGTGAGCTCATTTCATGCATTAATAGATGGCTAAGTCAATACCATACGTTCCTCTGTTACGCCAGTGAGAAGTAACTAAGTAATGTTAACCATCTGCTAACTAGGCAATACTAGCTAGGTAGCCTAGCCTACCTAAGATGTTAATAATGGTTATTGCTGGATAGCTAGCTAATTTTGTTACATGACTGAAGCTAGCTATATGAAAATGTTGGCTGAGCTAGCAGTTTGTGTTGGCTGGCTTTGCTAGTTATCTTAAAGTAGTCTTTTCAGCTTCCCTCACCTTTCAGTTAGCTTGCTGGCAGCTAATACCCACAGCTTAGCCAAATTGGGTTTATATTGTTAACAGACAAAATCTGTCTGTTCAAAAAGCGTGTTGGAGAGAATTTATCCCCTGCGTACACATGGATATTTCTAGGAATTCGAATGCACCTTTTGGATTACAAATAAATCCTGGTATGTACCATCATCCCTCTGACCGGGGACGGTCCTCTAGTTAGCTGGAGGTAAATTTTGAGTGTGGAGCAGCTCCTTGACCTCAGCTCTGACTCCAGGCTCCAGAGCGCTCTGATAAGCTGAATCTGGCTCCATCAGTCCCAGACTCAAGAGCAAAACTTTCCAGATCAACCCTAGGGAATTTGCACACTCTCTCTAAGCACACTTACAACGTCTGCCAAACAGGTCATCCAGCTTTATACCACGGTTTCATTACGATGATTGAAACAGGGGATCACGGTCCAAGTAGAGATAATCAGGCTCGTAACATATAATTACGTTGCAAGTCTACTGAATTATATATTTTGTAATTGAAAATGCTTCACGTAGAACCATTTTCTGTGTAGTCGATAAGGGAAGCCTAATGTCGTACCTGACCATACCATTATGTAGGGAGTACCTAAAACTGGGGTTTTCGGGACAGGGGAGCCTTAGTCTAGATGTTAGCCAGTTACAATTAGTTATGGTTTTTTATTACATTTTGTAATGTTTCAAATTATAGTAAATGTTGTTATGAAAATAGCAGACTTGGATAAAACCAATAGGGCTAAGCCTGCAGGCTATATATTGGTCAGGCGCTTAAATGCAATTGGTCTGTGCTTGTTTAATTTTGGATCTAGGCCCTTGTTTCACTACTTTTCTAGACCTACTTCAGTCCAGCACATGGCTAGCTAGCTACAGGAAAACGAGGTTCACCCTGGGCTGCGCTCTGGTTTAGTCATGTCAAGCGGAACCACCTGTGTGTGTGTGCTAGTTGAGGTCCACCTGAAGCTGACTGGGTGAAAACGTCTCTCTGTGTGGCATGCTGAGCCAGTAGGCACGTTGTGTCTGGGAAAACAGCTGTCTAATAGGTGACCTTAATTCTGGCACCATAGAAAGATCTGTAATCTTTAAATCTGGTCTGATCTCATAGCACTGTGCACTACCCTCATAGGCCTATGCACTGCTCTCAATACAGAAGGTGCTTACTCTTTAAGGGCATATCATTTCAGCAGGAATTTCTATTCAGATTTGAGGCTCACAAGGGCTAGATTAGTAAATTCCTTCCTGAAGTTTGTTTTCATGCTCCATTGTATTCAACTGTGAAGTCATTCAGGAGGTAAAGCTGCTTAAGCCGGAAATCGGACATAAAAACACAAGGAAAATCCGCCTGTGAAATGAAAATTGTTTACTTATTTCTCCACAGCACTTAAAATGAGGTGACATAATGGAGAATGTGTACAGATTGTATTCAAATCCATTTCTGAATGTGTTTGCAGTCATCTGTACCGTTTTGCATGAAGCATGTAACATGAGGTCAATATGAGAACAGTAGTTTTTGTGAAATGTTTTACTAAAGATAATCATATTTGAATGTGTTGCAAAAATGATTAATATGGAGACCGCATTCATATTTAGGGGAGTATAAACAAATAATTTTGTTTAAAGTAAAATTAACATTTGATTATTTGTTACAATGCCCCAGTATTTACCTTGAGCTGTAATTAGTTTCTGAGAACAGGGATGTCTTGGCTCAGGGGAGCCACTGCATCGGCAGTTCCGCACGGGAGTGAATGAGTTAATGGCGGTGTGGCCTGGGTTGGGGGAGGGGGAGGGGCAGCGTTCTGCTTCCCAGGCCCATTTGCATCGGAGAGCTGCCGCTTCTGTAAAAGGAAAAGGGGGAGAGAGATCGGTTTCTGCTGCCCTTCACAGCTCACTTCTTTCCTGACTGTGACTGTGTGAGTGTGTGCGCGTACAGTTGCCAGAGGTGGCTGGTCTGCGAGAAAGTTAACTGGCTCTTCTCATCGCTGTGTTGCCACGGCAGGGTCTTTCCCAGGCAGCACGAGCCTCCGAAGGGGAGGGAGACGGCAACGTGCTCGGTGATGGAGGAGGAGGAGGAGGAGGCTCCCTTCCACAGCAGTATTCCAGCCGGCCTCTTCCCGGCTTGTCCCCCTTCCGGCCCCCAGCGGCCCCGGAGCCCGGTGCGCCCACACCCCCTTTAGACGCCTTCTTCAGGAAGCTGGGCAGCTTCTTCCACCTGCCCGTCAAGGCAGACTCAGGAAGCGCTGATCCCCGGCAGCCGGGAGCCGCAGCAGCAGCAGGAGCAGAGGAGGAGGAGGAGGAGGAGGAGGAGGAGGAGGTAGCAGCGGTAGCCGCTAACCCAGAACCCACGGGAATGACATGGGCAGCGAAGGAGATCCAGGAGTTCTGTGAGCCCACTGGGAGACCACCGGGGGAGGCAGACGGAGACTGCCTGTGTCAAGAAGGGCGGGAGGCGCCTGTGATAGAGCCTTCACACACTGCCCCTCAACCTGCGACCACGCTGAGATCCGAGAAGCCCCAGGAAGAATGCAGACACTCAGACCTCCAGGGGCGGCAGCATATGTAAGTCTCATGCACCCCTCCCCATATGTCTCTGACTTTTCTATACCCTGTGCTGGTATTAATGCTCTTAGTTGGTCCTACACTCACTGCTATATGCTTTTAATAACAAATGAGTCTCTTTAAGTGATTATTCTCCGTGAATGCTTTTAGTGTCCTGCTCCTATATTTTGGCTGTCTGTTTAATTCCAACCATTAAGGAATAAGATTTGGCTTGTGCCCTAAAAACAAATTCTGACCAAAATAACCTGTACAAAATGTAAGTATGTGGAAAAAAATTTGTAGTCTGTGTTAGTGAGGGGGGGAATTACCTCAAAGGTAATGTTGAGACCTGCTAATAACTTTAAGGACTGAAGGAACCACAGCATGAATGTTGTTAAAAGACCCCTGGGTGAGGGCCAGGTGTGCCTCCAACAGTGCTGTTCGACTGTAGGATAAGCCCCCATGGCAGGTGTGCCTCCAACAGTGCTGTTCGACTGTAGGATAAGCCCCATGGGCACGCTGTTATAACAGTGTTCCTTTGCTGTGCTTCAGCTTTTTGGCAGGAAAGGGTCTGACATCGCTCTCCAGGGATGTCCTTTGTACGGCTATAGTGCTTGGCACGGCCACAACCTGGAGAACCGAAACATTCTGATCTCACCCTTTAAGATGAGTGGAGCCATTGATATATGGTAACCCATTAATTGTATTTCCAGGTAGCTTTATATAAACAAAACATTTTTAAAATATAGAAGCAAAAAATAATTCTTAATCGCCAAAGTTTAAGCCACAGGCAAACAAATTCTGTTGTATATTGTAAATGTATATTCTGCTTCACAGCGGCTCATTATCAGCATTGTCGTATCTAAGGTCAATGTTGATTGGTTTTACATACGGTAGCTGATAGCGGAAATTGTTCACCATCAGTAACGACAAGGAAGAAATCAATTAAACTGTAAATGCTGGTTTGCTGCAAGCAGTGCATTACAGCACTTTACATCGCCCATGATTTGATCAGTGTCTCTTTTCACTCTCTCACTCACACAATCCCATAAAGACAACCCTAAAATGTATTTTTTGTATTGGTGCATAGAGAACCTCTATAAAATACTTTACATGCTAGTAGTATTTATGCCCAGAAGCCACTCTTATGGGGGCTGGGTTAGGGTTAGTGTTTCTATTTGCCCCCGACTGTATAACTCGTCCACCCTGAATGCCCTTGGTGCTCGTCTGGAAAGGAGGGGTTTTTACCCCCCATGCATCGTCCTCCGGTGGTATTGCTTGGGGGCTGTTCCTCTCTGACCATTGGTTTGTCATGGCAGTTTAGGTCTGTCTTGTCAGTTTAGGTTTGTGTCAGTTTAGGTTTGTCATGTCAGTTTAGGTTTGTCTTGTCAGTTTAGGTTTGTCTTGTCAGTTTAGGTTTGTGTCAGTTTAGGTTTGTCTTGTCAGTTTAGGTTTGTGTCAGTTTAGGTCTGTCTTGTCAGTTTAGGTTTGTGTCAGTGGGGCACTTGTATGCCTTGTAGGGAGGCACAAGGACACAGAGATGCCACTCTTTTAATTAAAAAAAAATAATTTTTATTGTTGTTGTTGTCGTTATTCACAGATGCTCTTATCTAGAGACATTCCATTAACTAGAATTATGAAATGGCGTCATAATTAAAATTAGAGCTGATTATTAAACTTAAAACGGTCTGCACAGCTCTAATTCTGTAGAGCACTTCTATTCAGTAGTAGCAAGGTCTAGACTAGGAGATGAAAAATTGGCAAGGTATTCTGCCTGTAGATTGTGATGCCCACAGAGGACTGGAGGAAGTGTAAGAGGAAGTGAAGATGAAAGAAACGCTGTGCTTAGAGAACTGTGGGGAGGGGAAGTGGCCGAGGAATGCAGGGTAAACAATGGGGAAATGTAACCTGGAAATGAGCAGGAAAACATGAGCAGACCTGAAAGGCAAAAGGGGTTACTCTTGCTAGACCTGGTCTATCACCTGTTGCATTGTGCTGGCCTCTGTTGCCCTGGGAAACGCAGTAAGGCCTTGCATACAGGATCCTGTTGGTGTCAGATGGAGTCATGACTACTGTAGATGTGGCATTTCCTTTGTCCTAGTCCTGATCATTTGTACAATACAGTATTGTATTGTAGGTTTTAAATAGAATGGATTCATTACTTTAGAACTGGGGTTCAGGGCTGAGGGTCTTGCTGTTCCTCTACTTTTACCTTGAGAAACATAGTTTCGTGATGACTCTTTCAGTTAACTAATCTGATAAATGGGTTCAGACCCAGCACCCTTGTCTGAATGGGGCTGTCTGAATAGAGAGGAGGAAATAATAGATTTCCTTTCAGTGGTGTGTCTGTGTAATACAAGGTTAGAGACTTTGGTGAGGCGGTGTTCCAACAGCAGAGTGTACCGCATCAGTTTTCTGTGGGAGCCAGCCTTCGGTGAGGAAAATAACGGAGATTGATGCACAGGACAGATGAGAGAGCGACATTGTTGTCAGTCAAGGTGAAACTGTTTTTTACGCTGGTAGAACTAGGCTAAACAATGATTCTATTCATAGCGCCACAATTAACTACAATAGAGTGGAGTAGCCACTCGGGGAATGGGTAGGGGTTGGCGAGAGGGAGCCATATGAATTGAAATGATAAAGCAATTTTTATGCAGGAGGTATAGGACCGAGGGGTGACCCCGAAACAATATCAAAGCAAAAACAAGGTGGCGGGACAAATGTAGCAGGCGTGGACCTGGGGGTGCCTCGCCGGCGCGTCATGTAATAAACACGCGGCTGGCCGACGAGAACACAGCCGCATTGACCACGGGCCACAAACAGAACCGCGCAGAACAAGACGGATGCGGCTCGCTCCGCTCCCGTGACAGGGAGCGACGATGCCGGGGACAGCATCTCTGATGAGATCCCGCTGGAACTGCCAAAGGACACAGAGAAAAGCGAGTGCACATTTGACAGATGCTGTTCTGTTCTTCTTACTCCGCTCAAAGAGTGAGCCTGTCCTCTAGTGGGCAAGACTTTCTGAGCAGAGCTTGGCCTGGAATGCCAGTAGCAATGTCCTTAAAGAGAAAACCAAAAGCCAGAATGGTAAGTAACGCTTGTTTGGAATTCACATTGAATGTTTTTGTAGCGTTCCGTGTTTGTCAGATCTTATATTGTGGAGTTGAATAAAGCAGCTGTAAATTTCTAAGTGAAGTGGATTATAATGTTTAAAAGCAAACAATGTTTGTGTTGTGTTAGATTTAGGCAAGTTTGGGCAAATAACTTTGCCTTTATTGTGAGTGCATCATGTGTAAAAGCCCACATTCAGCCTGATGACTTGCCCAACTAGCCTTGAGAAAGCCAGGAGGGAGAACTGGGGGAGTGTTTTTAAAGTCTGAATTATGGCTCCTTGGTTTTGCGTGCGCTGCAGTCAGTATGATAAATACGTGCGCAGGAAGTCTGTGATGGAGGATAATTGTGCAGTGCTGGGAGTGACCCAGCTTGTTTGAAGAAGCCGAGCAAAACTGATGGTTATGTAGTTGAGGGCGGGGAGGCCGTGAACTTGGACGGGCGGCAGGGGAGCCTATGCCGTATAGCCAGGCACACGCCTGGCCACGGTACTCCGGTTCCCGCCCATATGTAGCCCTGGCTAATAAAGCGGAGCGAATGCTCTGGGGATTGGTTGGAAATGTGCACAAAGACCAGCCTCCTCTCTAGAAGAGCAGTACTTGAATGATTTTAGCAGTGACAGAAATTGGGGTCAGGGTCTAGTTGCGGAAATGGGATGTGTTCACAGACCCACGCACAGACCCACGCACAGACCCACGCACAGACCCACGCACAGACCCACGCACAGACCCACGCACTCAGCAGTGTAGTCAACTCCGTAAACCCACACAGCTCCACCATCTGCTTGATACCCACCCATAGCAGCTCCGTCAACTCCGTGCATACTTACATCCATAGTCTCCTCCATAACACTGCAGCAGTCTGTTCCATACCCACATGAAGTAGCATAAATGTAGCCAGGATAATGGCCATGACCCTGGCTCTTGACAGCGTGGAGGAGAAGTCACGAGGCAACATAGCCGCTAGGAACCATGGAGTCTGACATACTTGTTATTGAATGCCACCTACACAGTAAGAATAGACTCCCTATGTATAATCCAGGTCTATTTTTAGTGTCCTTTAATGATGAATTCGTGCTCATTCATTTAAATTCATATGAGATGTTTTCCCCACCCGAAGCTAAGTCAAGGATTTTTATATTTCTTCATCAATTGAAACAATTCATGTTTTCATGGTTTAGGTGGGCGCTAATAAATGATGGCATTACAAAAGTGTATTTTTAAAATATAAGACTGATAGATTCATTAATTATTTACCTCTACACAAAAGTTATGTTAAATTTCCACATCTCGCTTGTTTTTTTTTTTTGTTATGGGCATTGCAAGTATATTTCATAAAATGTAAAGCCACTGTAGAATTGTGAAATTGAGTTTTAACCAATGTTCATTGATATAATATTGATATTTTCTGCTACTGTTCATGTTTAAATGACACGAAAGAAACTGATTGAAACACAAATGTAATGTATTAATTTCATCCAGTACATTTGAAGTAGGTGTTGCCTATGATATCAATGTAATTCCAAAATTAAGTACATTATCACCGGTGTGTGCGAGTTCCAAACTGCACTCAATATTAATAATGTTGATTGTTAGATATTACGGTATAATGTATTTTCAGAGCGATTGTTAGATTTAACTTCAATGTAAACAATTGATCTTAATTCTCCTTTGGCCCTGGAAAATGTACATATTTTTAAAAATCCCTTTATTCTCAATGCATTTGAAATCTGTATACAACCAAGGCTGCACAGAGAGGTGAAAATCATGGGTACTGTCAAGCAGATGTGCAGTTGCTAAACGGGTCATTGAAATGAGCATAATAACTTCGTAGTCAACACACAGCTACAGGAAAGGAAGGCTGTGGCGGAATTTAAAACCACAACTTGAGCACTATTTTATTCTAGAGGTGACGGTGCTTTAATACACTTTCATATTTCTCTTTTTAATACAAAAATAGGCCAATTCTCCCCTTTGGACTGTTTCTTTATGCTATTTTTAAAAACTTGATTTTAAATGGGGCATTTTGGTTTAAGGAGTGGTCAACAATGTCAGAGACATTGTGAGACTCTGTACATCAATTAGATTAATGAAGTAGACTAGTAACTAGTAATTAGTATTTGATGAATATGTTCTTGAACTGGCTGCTGTTACACTATTGAAGGAATCACAACAAGAATTCATGCGTACATGTTTGGCTGACTAAGTCTCGTGGTTGTCTCTTTGGTCAGGTTCCTGAATCAAGTGGCCTGTGAGGAAGCCACTGATGAACGTCAACGCCTGGCGTTCACCTGTCCGCCTGTTGTCACCTACGGGACGTACAGAGGCCTGATTGAGATCCAAAAGATGAGGAAAAGGCACAATCCACAGGTTGGCTCTTCAATTGCAGTGGAGGAGGAGACCAGTCTTTTCTCTGTGGGAGAGGAGAAGGGCGGGCTGCTTGACACTTCCACCGTGGCTCACACTGTGGAATCACGAGGGGCGGCTGCCTGCTCCACTTTGGAGCCTGTGAGCTCTGATCTGAAAGTAACTCTGGCATCAGAGAGAGACTTAAGCTCTGATGCTTCCCTTCGCCCTTGTAGAATTCAGGAAGAAAGCTTGGGCCCAAGTGCCTTACCCCAAGAGCAAAGCTGGTCAGATCCAGCTACTGTGGAAAGCCAGACTATGGACTCTACGGCCCCCATTTCTTCTGCTGTCAAGGACTCCTTTGATATGCAGCCATACTCTCCAGATGCAGTTGATCAAACTAAAATGTGCCCTGCGGGGAGCTCAGGGGGTAAAACGGCTCGGGTACCAGCCGGGGTTTCCAGTGCCGATACAGAAGCAGGGACTGAACATGCAGAAACCTTATCTTTACAAAAGGATAGGATAGGGTCACCTTCGACAGCAGGTGCAGAGTTGCAGAGCGAGGCTGCATGCACGCCGGAGAACCGGCATCCGCACCAGCTCGCTGCCCCAAGCGTGTCATCTGCCGCTGCCTCTTGTTTCCACAGTAGCCAGTTCACTGAGCGTTGTATTTCACTGTCAGGCTCACAGGAGGCTGAGGACGGTGAGGGCCTTGTGCCAGTGGACAAGAGCGCTGATTGGCAGTTGGCTGCCAGGCAGAATGGCTGTGATCTGAGGGAAAGCGAAAGCGAATCGATAGCTGACGAGATGGGTTGTCTGGAGGACACAGGCACTGACGTGGAGGCTTTTCATTCCGAGTCTAGACGACTGGTTGATAACATTCTGAGAAATGCTCTTGTGGCTCTCCAAAAAATTGAAAGCTCAGAACTAGATAACACTGCAACCCCATCAGCCAGTAGGGAAAGTATCCCTGTCTTGCCAGCTGAATCAGAAGAGAGCAGAGTTGGGCCCTGTAATCCAGCGTGTCTGCTGGAAAACAGCCTTTTAGAACATAACAGTAGCCAATTCCCTGGCCTAGTGGAGCAGGCGATTGCCTCTAGCAGAAGTACAATGGATGGGAGCAGATCCACTCAGTCTTCAAGATATGAGTCCATCGTTGGTTCTGACAAAGACATCAGAAACAATCCTGGGTTGACTTGTGAACTTCCTGGAAATTCAGGGAGTCAGGGAGAGCAGTGCCCCGGAGAGAAGCCAGCCGTCACGCATCCCTCAGAGGTCAGTGGCTCTTATGTAGTCAACAGTATTGGATGTCACGAAAGGGAAATTAATCAACAGTCAAACGGTAACATTGAGCCAGTTGTGTTAACGGTGGGAAAAAATGAACTTGACGCTAATGGAAGCACAGTAGATGTCCTGTATGAGAAGAACAACTCCGTTAGTCAGAGTGACACATTATTTGAAAAACGAGCTCCAGGAAGAGATGGTGATCATTTTCTAAAAGTAAACTATGTGTCCGAAGGTCCATGGTCTGACTCAGGAAAACAGAACAAAGACAAAGCACCGGAAGACCTGTCTATAGAAGCCAAAAAAGAAGCTATTAGAAAGGAGCTCCATTTAACCAGAAAAGCGAAAATAGGTGCTCAACAGGACATGCTATTATCTAGATCAGGATCTTCGCAAAGTTCAGAGGAGGTGACAGTCAGATATCTGCAGACAGATGGTGAGACTGGAAGAGACTGTATAGGTAATGAGGTTTGGCCGAACAGTCCTGGAACAGCATTGAGTAACCTTGACATTGCTGGGCACACAGAACAGAGCTGGATGAGCGATCTCGAGGAGCAGTGTGACACAAAAAGTGAAGATCAAAGCTTTGTTCTGGTCGAGGGTCATTTAGCTGCTATCATTGAGGACGAGACTGACTCCGGGGGCGAAGACACAGCCTCCCAACAGACTGGACCTGGATACCAGGACACCACAGGCAAAGAAGAAAACCCTAAGGATTCTCTCAGTCATGCATTGCAGTCAGTCCTCAGCATGGGAAATGAGGACAAGAAACAATGGAGTACAAAAAGAGTATATTGCTGTAGTCCCTGTGCTGATCAGGGCCCTGAGACACCTGGGCATTGTGGAGGAGAGAGTTTTCTTGACAGTGCAAATGGCAGGACATGTGGCCCTAATACATTTGGCAAGGGGCCATCCCCCGTTTCCCTGCTGCTTGGAGCCCCCAGAGGCGAGGCGTCGGGTCCCCTCCTCCACAGGTTTCATGAGATGGAGTTCCATGAGAATGACCATGGGTTTGCAATAATCAATGAGGAGGAAGAGGCTGATGCTGTGTTTGTCAACGACACTGGGGTTTCACTCAGCCCAACACTAAGGAGAAGCAAGGGTTATCCCTTCTCGTTGTCTCCAATCTATGAGGAAGAGAGCGTTCGGGAGGACATGTGCCAGGGGGGTCTCCTCGAGCCACCTGCGATGGAAGAGGACCTGCGGAGTGTGGAGCAACAGGCCACCTCCATCCTTTCCTTGCTTCAGTCGGTCAGCGAACGATTGCAGTCAAGTGCCTTCTCTGATACATACCAAGACTCCTCTGAGGATCCCTCAGCCCTTGTGCGCCATCCTTTATGGGACTGCTATTCAGACAAAGAAGAAGATGCGCAAAGCATCGATGGGGACAAAAACCCTCTGATGCATCTGCCGTGTGGCAAACCGGAGGAAGTGCAAAAGCTGCGGCCTGTTAATGATGACGGCAGTTCCTTATGTTTGACAGATAAACGGGACAGTGCAGCCCACGCAGTGTCTCCACCCCAGGATGTACAGCAGGTATCTACAGTTGTATCTAACTGTGCGAACGTAGGGAGCACCCCTTTCTATGAGTATTTAAAGTCTTCAGGGTCTTTGTTGCCACAATTTGGAACTGAGAGTAGTGGACCCCATGCTGTACCCTTTCTGTGCCAGGATACTGGAGGTCCCTCAGCTTCAGCGACAATGGTAAATTAGAAGTGATGTGCAGCTCAGTTTTCATGGTGTGATATCCTCTAAAGTTACAGTGGTGACCAGCTTTTTTTGCTTGCAGAGCGCCATTAATAAGAGCTTAGAACATGTTACTGCAAGGCCCACTGAGGTAAGATTTTGATGAATGCTCTTTTTCGCTCAAATATTTGGTTTTTCTGTGATTTATTATA
>JAOYSI010072734.1:42971-55576 GCA_025775065.1 Hiodon alosoides | reverse complement strand
TGTATAGAATTTCTTTGTCCACATGTATTGGCACTGGAGCTGTCAATCATGCCACCCTTTATTGTCAACGAGTCAACATATGTACACTTTTAAGTTGATTACATAAGAAATATCTAGGTTCATATCAACACAAAATTTGGTACGTATGATCGAAACATGCACTTCCATGGCTAAGTTTTGAGCTGACTGAAGAATGCAGGACTGAGTAAGCATTATTTGCATATTCTATATACTTATGTTTCATTGGCTCGCCATTTAGCCACCATTTGACTTTGCAATTTAGTTAGGTCCTAAGAGTATGTGTACCATGTGGTGTCAATTGGATTTACGGTTCACGACCACCAGACAGACGGACCTAGGAGACTTGGAGCCATATTCCATTTACATTTTAGGCATTTAGCATCTTATCCAGAGCCACATACAAAAGTGCTGTAGTTTTAGGGGTTAAAAACTGAGCTATCTTGCCCTAATGACAATTACTGAGAGCAGGTGTTATGGACATTTAACATAGGTTTAATTCACGTTCAAAGAGCAGAAATATATTATATACATATATAAAATATATATATATATATATATATACAGTTGTGATCCTACAGCAAAGCCATCCGGACACCTAATAACCATCATCATAATCATCATCGGTATTAGTAATGATAGTAGCAGCTGTAGCAATTCCTTTCTTCAGCTTTAGAATATCCCAATCCGAGAGATTAATCGTTCACACTCATCGGGTACGCATTACAACCCAAAAAAACGTGAGATTTTCAAACTGAAAGAGAGGCCAGAAAGCTGTGACTTTAACCAGGCCGTAATCCACATTTAAATCCTCTCACTGCACACACACCAGATCGGATCACAGCGTCCCCCAGTGAGGGACACACTCACCGTCATGTCCAGTCTCACAATTACATCCTATTGTACTGCACAGACACATTACATGTAAGCCCTATCGTTCAGGTTCTTTAAAATGTCCTCAAATTACCCGGGAAATGTAAAACTCTGGGGGGAAATCTGAGTTTATGTCGGAGAACAGATGTTACAAATTACATTCTGTTACATGAAGGTAACAATCATGCATAGTAATCATTACCTGTCAAAGATTTTCACAATTATTTAAAAATACGTTTAAACCTGGTAGCTGTACATTCATTCAACAATGTCAAACCAATTGTGACTAGATGATGGTAGTCGTTATAACCTGTAAAAGTTATCCATCATATTCACTTCAACTTCAACGCTTTTGTAAAAAACGTTCCTGGAGATTATCCGAAACATCTGCTACCTACCGCAAAAACAAAAGTAAACTTTTTGCCAGCTAATGTTGGCTGTAGTATCACATACAACCACAATTATAGTTATAAAAGTAAACCTTTCAGTTTCACACAAACAACACAATAAAATGAAAGAAAGAAAGAAAGAAAAAATATTTTAACTAAAATATGCTAGCATTCATTTTATTTTGCCTTGAAGTAGCTAACTGTTACATTTAATACACTTATCTACTTATTAACCGTTCACACAGAACTTTAGCGGAATTTTTCGACCTAAATGAATAGCTATAAGTAGTTTACTGTAAATTGTTGTCACCTTTAGACGAAAAAGGGAACTGTTCTCTACTTCAGGTAATGCATTGTTGCACATTAGCTAGCCAATAGAAATATAAATATGAAGTCCAAGAGAGAAAAAAGTGGGTGAAAACAGATTTAAAACGAAATTATGTAGATTTAAAAAATTGGGGTGTTTTGTGTGAAAATCCGTTCCAACCAAAAACAATGGGACTAAAATGCACGCTATTTTCCAAATCTCAATGTTCAGACAGGAACTGAATGAAGTAGCACTTACAATTTTTTAGCGAGGCACAACAAATTGGCCTGCTCATTCTGGTCCACCAATTACCCAAAGAACTGAATAATTACGACCTATCTTCATGATGAATTAGAAAACGCAGTGTTTCTGTGTTTTACGTCCTTAGGCACCCCACAAAAAAGATTGCTCTTGACAGCTTCTCAATATAGCTGTAATGACTAATTCTGCAAAATGTTAAAGCAAGTCATTTATTTACAAAATTACAAAAGACAAAACAAATATAAAAAGCTATGTTAAATTAAGACGGTAAGAGGACTCAATTAAGCAGACAAAATTACCCGAATGGCAATTATCAGATAAGCTGCAAGGTTTCACTTCACCAAAAAAAAAAAAATCACAAAAAAATATCATGTGACCGTTCCTGTGACCGTTCTCACACGATTTATAATAGTGCAAATATATTTTGTTAAACTACAAAAGTTACACGTCTAAAATATCTCAAAATACTATGAACTCTGAATCTTTCCCCCAGCGATATTTGAATCTCTGGCATTGCCCTAAATCGAGAGATTATGACTGCACGTAAACAAAGCAGTTTTAATTCCGCCAGATCCGCAGACACGCTCCCTGCACACACACATCCCCATTAATGCCACGGAATTGTTTAGCATGTGCAAGGCACATACGTGTGCTAGGCACATACGCAGAAGCTGAGCACATCTAGCTTCGGTTTTGCTTTCCCTCCTGGCTTGCGATTCATAAATTTCACATGCGGTCCACCGCCACAGCCTACAACTGAATATAGTCCTGGTATAGCCAAAGCACTTTCAAAGACCAAACGCGTGCATGCCTTGTAAATTATAACGCAATAGCAGACCCAATGAAAATACTTGTAAATACTTTTGAAATGAGTGTGAAACACTTATGAAAATACTTGTGAATTCTCATCATCTCCGAGCTGACTATTGATCTAGTACATTTAAAAAAAACAAAATAAAAAAAAAACATTGTAACGAGTGGTGACATCATTTGAGCGTCCTTCGAGGGCTTTCGCGGGCACACAGGCCTGTAGGTGTTCTCTCCAGGGGCGGGTGCGAGAGCCAGCCTCACTCTCAGAATCTCCGGGGGCTTGCCCCAGCGCAGTGGGAGTGGACCGACCCATGCCTGGTGTGGATTACCTTTGTCCGGACGACACAGGCCCCTCTGTCTGGCTTCCCAGAAACCTGTTCGCTTTCGCTAAGCCCCTTATCCAGAAGGCCCCTTAAAGCTGCTATCGAGTATCAGGGTTTGGGTTTCCCTGCTCATTTCCAAAGGTGCGCCGTGCGATGGGAAAGGTGAGGGGGCTGTTGCTAAATTATTAGGCCGTGTTGGCAAATAGCGGGGCTCTGTTTTCAAACGTCCTGGAGGCTGCTTTGTACAATAACATGCATTATTGATGCTCACAGTGAAATGCGAGGAAAGCAACGGGGTCTAGCACCGTGTAGGGAACTGAAATAGAAGCTGAGTGGGTACACTGAGGTGGCGGAAGAAAGAAACCCTGGCCAAAAGGACTACATCCGGTCGACACCTGGCCAAAACGACTACATCCGGTCGACACCCGGCCAAAACGACTACATCTGGTTGACACCCAGCCAAACCAAGTCTATCTGGTCAACAATCGGCCAAACCCAGTTCATCCGGTCGACACCCGGCCAAACCCAGTCCATCTGGTCGACACCCTTGGAGTGAATTAACTTGCCAGGTAAAACAAACACTCCACTTTTAACTAACAAACCTTCCCCAGCGGCTGAGGAAAGAAACCAACCCAAACTCCCGGGCTCACTTATTCTGGCCCTGAAAAGCACTTATCCACCAGTTGCTGAAAATACACTCATTCTTTAAGTGCAAGACAAGCGGAATGTAATAAAATTTTAAATAAAACTAATGATAGAAAGCATACTCTTTGCGTCCCACGAATACGAAAGTAAAAACCATGGCAAGTCTGCATTCACTCTGCACATGCTTACAACACACGACATTTATTTAACGTGTGCCACGCTGTGAATCGGCCGTTAACATGCCAGATGTTGCCGTCATTAAAATGAGGATCCAGCAGTGACCCATTAAAAGCCACACATTTTCACATCTGCGTGACGTTTACCGTTGCCGTGCAGATCAAGCCACCATTACCCGAATATACATAAACGCTAACACCATGCGACAGGCTAAATAAACAGCCACTTGGCTGGGAAACTATCGGACCCGGCAAAGAGAGGGATGGAGGTTGAACTTTAAGATGTGCACAAATGAAGCGGATTAGAGGTCATCCTAACTATCAGTCTGGGGCATTGAGTATCCTCCACAGTCCCTCCCTCCCGGAAAACGGGCCTCAGGAGTGACAGCTTGACACGGCAGTTCTTTATTACTATTATTTTTGGGACAGAAATCAGTCGACACAGTAGGGTATTATGTGTGTTTTAGAACGTAATGAATATTAATGAGGCGCATTAGCATATCCATCAGACGCGCTCAATGGCAGCCATCTCATTCACTTTGCCATCTAACAAATCCTTTCATGTCTTTTCAATGGCAATTTTGCCCGCGTGAAAGAATGCAATTATAACTGCTTCATCAGCTGTCAGAGCCATTTAAAAACTGCTGTTATTGTCTGAATGCACGTGGTCCTTCTCTCGTCAAAATGTCTGCTTTATGATTTACAGTTTAGCACGTGTTTTTTTTTTTGTTTGTTTTTTTTTTTTTGTATAGTTTTACTATTAGCACCATTTCTAAGATTACTTGACGGTCCACTGTATTTTTCTGTCTTTGGCGCAGACACTGTAACGACTTAAAACACATGCTGGACTCCTTTGGCAATCGAGGCTCTCTGCTACCTGCTAACAGACAGCAAGCGAACGCTTAAAAATCCGCTCTAGAACATCATGAAGTCCACTGTAACCAAGACAAAATTATTCCGGAGCTAAAGTCACTTACGGAGTGATAACGGCTGCTACTACTGATAGATTTAAGGAAAGATTTGTATTCCGAAAATTAACTATAAAGTATTACTAGCCTGTGTTATACAATGACGAGCTACATATAAATCTTGGTTTAAAAACGTGTCACGCAAGTCACTTCTTATCGACTTGCACAAATTACAAAATGAATTAGCAAGAACAAAAAAGTGCTTAACCTTTGAATGGTTCATTATATAGCATACACATAAGTAGCCAATAGCCACTCCATGCATTGGATTAAATAACTTATCTTATTATGTATAGCAACAGTTTAATAAAATCCTTTATTTATTAAATTATTATTATGTTTGGGTTCTTTGAGGTTTAGTTAACTGCATTTCGTCATTGAACTTTTTCACTTTCTTTCTGACAGTTCTCGCCTAGCGACACCTAACTAATGTTTCTCGCTATTTTCCTATTCATTTTAGCATTTGTTTATGACGAAAGTAGTAGTCTACTCATCGAAAATGAGTCACTGATTGATCCTCCTAAAATGTTAAAAACCAAGGTTTTTAAGCTAATTATTAATCATATAAAACTAAAGACAACTCACACTACAGTCAAACGTTTATTCTGTCAAGTAATGGACGCAGAGCCGGAAAAAAAAAAAAGAGAAGTACATTTAAGTAGATTGTTTTACAAGTTATCTGTGACTCAACTGCATTGGTGTTATTGCATAATTAGTGCACTGGCTTTATAAATGTATTCAACACTGTCCACAATAGAATATATAATATCAATGTAGAGCTTAATGCACTGTGGTGAGTCAAGGAAAAAGAGAATTTATCAGGGAGAAAAAATACAGGGCGAATGCAACATGGCATAGGGTGACACCTGTTAAATAAATTAAAGTGTTCTCCGTGGGGTCTGCAATGCTGGCTGGTAACCTTGATAATAGGTAAGGTTTGCGGATGCCAAATCCATACTTGAACCGAGGCAATGATGGGACTATGCGAAATGACAGAAACATTGAGAATTATACACTGCTTTACTGCTTCAGGGCGAGACATTTAGAAACGCATACTAGATCAACATAGCTGTGCTCGTCGACCATTATTTATAGACCCGGGTGGGAGATACTTATATTTGGCGACCAGCTTTGTGAGGTAACAGCCGGGATTTATCACCCTAAAAGCCTTTCTCTATCATAAGAAAGAACAACGGAATATCTCATTGATGCAAATGAATGGGATTTTTGTCCCAGGACTTCACCGGTTGCCGTTAATCTGGGGCCGGTATCAGCCTGCGCCTGAGATCTGGTGGGGTTTTGATTTGCATAAGAAAGTGCTCACCTGCCCCTTATCTTTGCCACGCACGCAACACCACAGTCACAGGGGCCGCCTCAAAGTCTTCAGTCTTGAACAAACACACACACACACACACACACACACACACACACATAGTGTTCGCAGCTGTCAAATCTCCCACTCATCTGCTTTAATTAAGAAACGGTACCAGCATTAAAAAGCACGAGAACAATACCACGTTGACGTAGCGATTTTTTTCCTTCCCCAACACGGACCCAAGATAAACCTCGCAACAAAGTGATCCACAGTCAGGATGTCATACGTTCACACAAAGCCTACCAATGAGATCGAACACCCACGTCCAAACAAAATTAGGGCAATAATATTACCAGGAGAATGCATATTTTGACAACAGCACAATTGAAAAATCGTCTTTTCCTTGTTTAACAAATTTGCATAGCATTTTTCCTCCCGTGAACAAGATCTTCCTCTCACACCTGCGCGCCGCCAAGCAATAAACGGCAGACAGCCATCTTTGTTTTATAACGACGAAGACGTTTACTGGTCCCTGCTCAAGTCATTATCTCCGGGGACATCGGGGCTGTGATCACATCGGACAAAACTCATAAAGTAGTCATAAAGGCTACACTGGAAAATCTTATTAAATTATGCAAGGCATACAACGAGGCCAGGACCGCCGTTACAATAGGAGTACATGGCATGCCTTTAAGCACACAACTTCAGTGGGAAGTTGAGGGGAGACATTGTTAAACTTGAGGCATTTCTTTCCCGCCTTCTTTACTCATTAGCGCCGGTTGTTCCTCTCGCACCCACACCCATCCAGGCTTTATTCCTCCTCTGGTCGGATTTACAACATTCACCAGTGAGGCGTAAACAAGTTGCCATGGAAACGTTTGGTTCAGCTGCCACATCTCTACATCAGAGCGGCTTTGAACGGGGCACACTGACTCAATCCATCACTCCGCTGTTTTTTTTTTAATACAAAATATGTAAAAATTTACGGTTAACGAGCTTCTTGTCTCACAATATAGGGTCAGTGTGGCATGTGGTATTCACAGAATGTTTCGGGCAATGGGGTTAAATTATCACATCTCGTACCCTTTTGACGCTAGGCGCGATGCATTCAATTAAACGATGATACCCCAATATATTATAAACAATGCTATACGGATCAATTTAACCGCTTTATCACACACTAAAACTACAAACCACTTGGATCAAGACCATAATTATAATATGACAAATGACAAAAGTGACCTAAAGAATGCCTCCATTCATTTCATCGTTATTGCAATTAAAGAGCAGGGCACAATTTCTGAGAGAGCTCTGATTAATTTAACAAGTCATGATCACAGCTCCTTGCCTTTCACATCGTCTCAACATGAAGCACATGGCCAATAAAGGGTGGGTGGGTTAGGGGGGCTTACTGCTGCAATTAACCATTTCTCCTATTATTATTTTTTTTTTACTGAAACACAGGATTTAGATAAACCTGAATGCGCCCAATTATTTAAGCTATGTAAATGAAGCTCATTCACATTTCCCCCTTTCATGTGGTGACAATGCTCTCGAATTCCGTAGGACGACATTCTCATGGGGTGCACCCCTCCCACCCCCGCCCCGCGCTAGGCCAGTCCCCGCTTCCCCTCGACACATTCCAAGAAAGTGTACGGTCACGTGACTTGGCATTCCCAGAACCCCCCTGTGCCGGAGGAGCTCTATAATGGGGCGGTGGGGCGCGCTGGCAGGCGGCAGTGCCAGGCTCGGCCGAAACGGGCTCTTCAACCGCTGCCATTCAAGTCTCCCTCAATGGGCCTCACGCTAGCGATGAGGTAAGGAAACATTCAAAGCCTGTTTTGTGACCAAGGACATCCCCCACCCTTGACAAGCGCACAGCGACTGCTCAACACAAAAAAAGCCCACGTGGGGTAAATTGTAATAAACTGATCTCTGCAGCTGAAAAGCAGTGTGAGCCAGCCATACTTCAATTCAAATTAATAAAGTTTTTCACACGGACAAGCTAATTTATCCCCTCCGGATTAATACCCAGACTGGCAGGATGGTGAATGCAGGTACTTTACACTCCTTTCTTGGGTAAATAATTAGCTGGCATTGCGAGGCGTCTGCTTGCCCGGAGGAAAAAGTTCAAAGTGTGTGAACCAGGACCGTGAGGAGCTTTTGAGAAGGGGGGGGGGGGATAAAAGTTAATTCACACTGCTGCCCCGCTCAGAACGGTTTATCAAGTCTGAACCAGCCAGCATACATGCCAAACCGTGTTGTATACTGTTAAAAGTTGTATTTATTTGTTTACTTTCCTTCTGCAGAAGAATAGCATGTCGGAAATAATGTGTTTGCTGTATTTCCCCCCCACACAGGCTATTGTGTTGGCAACAAGATCCCTGCGTCTTGCCGTGGCTACCACTAAGAAAACGAGCACTTACCTTTGTAAAGGCAGACGTAGGCTACCTTTTATGCGTCGTAGCAACAACACAATGTCCTACTTTAGAAATTTAACAACGCAGGTTTATTTGTGATTCTCTATCAAAGAAGAAAAAACCTTCAGTTAAGGTTCTTTCCTGATTCATAACAACTAAA
This sequence comes from Hiodon alosoides, assembly GCA_025775065.1. Classification (NCBI taxonomy): domain Eukaryota; kingdom Metazoa; phylum Chordata; class Actinopteri; order Hiodontiformes; family Hiodontidae; genus Hiodon; species Hiodon alosoides. The sequence continues at coordinate 46,911 of JAOYSI010072734.1, read as the reverse complement.
ATAACTGTAGAAAAACTGTTATCCTCACTTTATATTTGCACGTATTCGTGCAGTCCAGCGATAATTGTACTGCACTGACTGTACACTGAAGTACCTTATGTATCTCTGTCACACTGACAGAGAGGACCTGATGTTTTTCTCGTGAGTTTTAGAATCATATAAATGTGGAACCAAGCCTTCTGGAAAAGTTCTGGTTTCCCGATGAAAAAACAAGGCGATTAGCGCGTGGGCTAAGCTCTGGGCGTGGGGCTGTCAGCAGAAGGTCTAACCTCAGCGGCTCAAGCCAGTCACTCCGGCTCTGCCCCGGCTCCCGGTCCCGCCTCTAACGAGAACGGGGTGATTAGGACAGATACGGTAGTGGTGCCGCAGCTCTGACTCCTTCAGATGAAGGGCCGGGTATTTTTAAGTGCCGGCTCTCCTGGGCTCGAGGCCGACTTGTGTGAATTACCTAATGATCCAAATTACCTACGCTTGGTCTGAGGGTTCTTAAAGAGCTTGAGGAAAGGAGGCAACGCGAGCAAGGACCTAACATTATTCACACTGACCATTGGCTTAACACTTAACTCAGTGGTAGCTACAGTTGGGAGAGTCTGGGAAGATTAATACGTCTCCAGGATCCCAATCGTGTGCAACTGATGATGAGATCTACATAATTGTTGCCGGTGCCTGCTTACGGTGTGTGAGGGGGGCGGGATCTAATAGTATTACAGATAATCCCGACGTTTTACAGAAATGGCTATGAAGGATTTGCTACATAAAGTGAATCGAGGAAATGAACGCGTAGCTTTACGACATTAAATCTAAATGCCAATAGTAGCGTTTGAAAGTAACTGTAAGGATGTGCAGGAAACTAGTAGTACGAAACTGAGACGTCACAATTCATCAGAGTCAGATGGCAGACTGGAGATCAGTAAACAGTGGCGTTGTACTCAGCCTCTCCTGAGCCCACACAGAAAAACAATGAACAATGAAAAATCTATAACAAGTCCAAAAAATCCCAGGAAGCGAATAGCAGGCGTCCAATCAAAATCTTCCCAGACTGACAGCCTGCTACAGCCTGTGAGGAAAGTGACAGAATCTGCTAAACCGCAAATATCAGACAGGATTAGAAAATCCTGGTTCTATTCAGAGAGGATACTGATTGTGATGCCTAAACACAAAATCAAAGTCCTTTGAAAGACAGAATGTGGACTTGGGTCTCTCGGCCATGGTGAAGGACGCCCCGGTCGGTGACCAAGCTCGCTGGATGCCAGGAAGCCCCCTCTATCCCCCAGAGGACCGCGTCCCTCCACTGGGTTTCCTCTGGCACTCGCACCTGCCGATAATACGCCCTCCTAATGGGGACATTCCAGCCAGTCCTGCCTGCAGACAGCGACGTGAAGGAGGGGAAAGTCACTCATTGCCTGAAATAGGCTAATGTACGGGGAGCTGAAAACGAATCCGGGGATACTATTACACGGCCGCTGCTTCCCATAATGCAGTGTGGACAGACGACTCAGCTAGCTCTGCTCTGCGCATTAAAGATTCATCTTTCCTGGGCCCCGTTTTTCAAAAACAAGTGCCTTGGTCGGATTAACCGACGATAGGAGTCAATGCTGCGCCGAAAAAAGGGCTGCCAGTTAAGCTATCTCGTTAGATCAAGGCGCGATAATAAAGCATCATATTAGCTCTGGCTCGTGGAAACTTTGTCTTCCGCGAGCTAAAGCGCTTATCTCTCCGAGGTGTTTGAGTAAGTTTCCTCCGAAGGTGCTTTCAGGGACAAAACGACCAGAAAAAGGGTCTACAAACATCCCTTTATTTATCGTCCTTCCTTTCAGAGAAATCATTAACAGGAAAGCCTGTGCAATTCAGAAATAACATCACTTTAATTTACAACCGCCGCTCGCTGTCAGGAATTCACAGCCGTCCAGATGTTTCAGAGTCTATAAATAAATTAGCGTAATAATAAGAATTTACATGGATGTGTTTTTCTTTTAAGAGGCGTTTTTTGTAATGGTGGAGAAGGATCGACCATACCTAACCCCATTCAGCTGCAAAAGGCCAAACCGGTTCCGTCCAGAGCAACGGGAAACCGGGTATTCTTGGGGTGCAGCGTTTTTGTGGTTTTTTTTTTTTTTGCTTTGGGTGGTCAAAATGAAGATGTCAGGAGAGCTGCAGCGCGGCGCAGAATAGCTGGGCCCCCGAAGTTCAAACACTTTCCTCGTTGACGGGTGCGCAAGTGCGAGGGGGAAACAAAGTCCAATATTTGTACTGTAGCGTCCAGCCGGCTGCCTGGTCATCTCCTAGTTACGCTCATTATCCCCCCTTTATGGAAAAGCTGAGCGTGACCGATGCAACCTCGGGCCTTTCCGCGCAGGACAGGGCGGTCTTCCTCACGCCCCTGCGGCTCGCTCACAAAGGGACAAGACACAGCCAGCTCCGCTGCGGTTAATGCAAACGGGTCGGCTGAGTCAACAGGCCGAGAGACCGCTTTTGTCCCCCGCCGCCATCCAGCTTATCGTTTACAGTACAGACCACCGTGTTGCCTTTCTTATCAACAGCCCACACATGGCAGAGTGGCTATTTCAAATCCTTTTCAGCAAAAGGAGGCCCCCCACATCTTCCGTGTCAAACAACAGTTGTTTTTTTTAAAAATCATTATTATTTCAATATGCCTTAAGTCAGACCATACCAGACCATAAAAAAAACATCTTCATGTTATGAAAACTCTAAATGGAACTGTGTGTGTTAATAAAGTAGTCAAGATATGGCAATTATCTGGTGCAACGGAGCACTGAGTGAGGAATCCCAGGTATTGACTGCCAACCCTTGGTGAGGCACAGTAATAACAGGTTAGGGGTTTCTTTTTTTCCTTTTTTTAAACCGACCTGCTACCCCAGAACCTGGCGACAATACAAAGGAAACCGCAAAGTAGCCCTCCTCTAATTACTTCTTTACTTCCACACAGATAAAAACATCTGTTCCAATTGAGAGCAGGGGGCGGGGGGGTGCTTTGTACCAGTCGTTGCGCATTCACAGATTTACACACTGTGGTGGCAAACTGCGGCTGGTAACGGCCGCGGCGTTTGGCTCATGAGCGCGAGCCGGCGGACAGGTCGGCAGTCTCCGGGGAACCGGGCTGCTCAAAGCCCGGCTCTCTGCAGGACCCATGGGAGGAGCTGCTAGGCAATGAGACGTTTACGGCTGCATTCAGACACAGACAGGGTGTGTCCGTAATTACCCCAGCATACGCCTCCCAAATGTCAGCCTGTTAAAAATCCAGTTCCTGGTACAGGGACAGCGTCGCCATTCAGCCCAAAAGCTTTTTTGGAAAGGCCGCGCGGTTGGCTGCAGGAGGGCTTCAGTTCACACCAAACAAATCGTTTTGCTGCACTTAATTGTCTGAAATGAAAATTACGTCTGGGCTTAGTGCTCCTCCGGTAGCTAAAAGGCGGGACAATGACTAACAAACAGAGCGACGATAGACTAAGAACACCAACAAAAAATGATGAAAGTAGAATTTACGCCTGCCAGACGGGGCGAACCTCCACAATTCTAACCCGAATGGGCCCGTGAACATCCCATATAGTTCTTGCTAGGTACACCTGGGTTCTCTGCGTCGCGTTCTCGGTTAGAGGCCAGGGCAAACTCATTTGTCTTCCACAACCTGGCAGCCCACGGGCACCTCCTATCAGGTAATAATTCACAGGACGCAACGTCCCTTACAACTGTCCCCCATATGCAAAATAAAAGCCCGGGCGCAGAGGGACAAGACACAAATTAGAGAACACCAGAGACTTGTGATCAGGGGGAACAAACTGGTATGACAATTTGCTTTCCGTGTGTACGTGGCTGCACAGTCTGGCGTTGTGCCGTGTTAAGTTTCATCTCTCGTGATGTTCAGAAGAGCACATTCTGCGGACAGAAATGTGTCTAACGCAAATGGCCACCATATGTCTCA
>JAOYSI010072734.1:15669-42871 GCA_025775065.1 Hiodon alosoides | reverse complement strand
TCATCTCTCGTGATGTTCAGAAGAGCACATTCTGCGGACAGAAATGTGTCTAACGCAAATGGCCACCATATGTCTCACGCGCGCTGTATAATTTAGAGAGCGGGAAATTTAGCCCGCCAGAAACGCTGATTTTTTAACAGGCAGATTGGTTTTGCTCTGCGCTTCAGTAATATTGGATCTTGGGTTTTCATTTGAGATGATTTTGCTATTTGAAACAAATGCCCTTTAGAGCAAAGCATTATAATGGCATAATTAAATAAATATCCTTTTCAACGCGTTTTTAAATAAAGATTGGCAGTTCAAATGAGATTAAGCAGGACAACTTTTAAGACGTAAATTTTATTCAGTTTGGAGCTGTTGATTTGTATAATTGATTAGAAATGGCTCCTTCTATCCACGCAAGGATTATTCTGGTTGCCAAGCAACATTTGCTCAAACCTTCATTAACTTAGTCATGAATATTCAACAGATATGGAACGCTATTCATATTGACGCTGCACAAAGGCAGCATTTAATTGAAGATAACCACAGACGGACAAACTCAGACACATGTACAAACACATACGATTTCCTCAAGCTTACATTGTTCAAGTTGCCTTGGTATTTCTTTAACCATTCATCTGAACGGGTGTTAATGTGCTTTGCACGGACTGATTACTACTTTTCAGAGTCCTTAAAGAGTACATCTTGACCCCGTCCTGCATAACATATAAAGGCCAATAAAAGTAAGCTAATGTAGTAAAATAAGCTGTATTTTAAAATCCTCTTCATCTGAGTGTTTTATTGTCCTCAATACTCTGACTTCTAAACAATTAATGACGCTATAATAGACGCAAGGGGCATTTCTTCATTCCTAGCCACCTGTTTCCAGCAGTGCTGGAATCTAGCCTGAGGCCACGTATCCCTCAATGATAAAGCGCTAATATTTTAGTGGATTGAGAGTGGTCTGATTTTAATGACAGGTCCCGTTATCTGCCACTCCTGATAACGGCGACGGACTCCCTACCACTGCATCTACTGCAAAAATATGTCTGTTGCTGTTCACTGAGCTCATTTCAAGTCAAATTGAGTCTCCCAAATTTTAAATCTTAGGTCTTGCTGTGATTAGTCTTTGACTTGTTTGGCTGCGGGTCCCAATAACAGCGAAACCGGAGGTGGTCCACCCTTGAAGGGGAAAGCCAATCAGTCTTCTCGCCGGGCTACAAAAAAAAAAAAAAACATCTCTCAGCCCGTACTGTCCGCTGAGAGGCCGTTTGTCTGATGGGGAAATAATGACACAAAATCATTATCGCCGATAGCTTAATGTCCCAGAAGAAAAGAAGATATTAATGAACAAGCACAGGAGACAGTTAACTGCCACTGATAGGCATGAGCTGATAAGAAACTAATGCATCCCACAGTTTCCTGAGAAGTCAGAAGACAGTGCAGGGCCGGGGCTAGTTCCGGGCCGAGGCTAGTTCCGGGCCGAGGCTAGTTCCGGGCCGAGGCTAGTTCCGGGCCGAGGCTAGTTCCGGGCCGAGGCTACTAGGGGGGGAACTAAGACAGATAAAGTAAAAGAGCTCTTTCCTCCTAACACGGCGCATTTCTGTTTACTCCGTGCTGCCGACAAATATAAAGCTCATTTCTGAATTATGAAGTAAATCAGTTCCTTTATTTCAGGGTATTGTAGCAGCCTTGTAAGCAGTTCTCTCAGCGAAAAGCACAGACAGTAAATTATTGAAATCTTGTTTGGTATGTAAATATATTTTTGGCGCTGCTTTGCGAACTGCTTTGCAGTCGGGAGTACATTAAAGCATGAGAAAACCTGCAGGACGATAATCTGGAACGGAATAGAGAACATTCAATGACAGCCTGTCATCGACAGAGACAACTCCATCTGTCCCCAAGGGCGGGGGAATTATTCCACGCAACAGTTACGGGGCCAAGAATTACAATTTAGAGGCATCTTGTGGGGGGGTTTTTTACCCCCTTTTTGTGGTGAAGATGATCCATTTTGCTCTTAACTCTCCTGTCTTGCGCTAACAGTGCATAAAAGTGTTCGCCTCCCTTTGTCGACAGTGACGGACAACGCTTCTCCCATCTAAATGCTAATATAATCTCCTCCCTCCCGAGGTCGTTTAGCAGCCAAATGCTAAAGAATGACAACAGAAGCGACAAAACGGTGACCTTTTTTAGCCGCCGTCTTCCTGGTGCTGCCGGTGGCAATGGCGCCAGAGGTTTGGCTGAAGCTTTGGGGATTATCAGGATAACTTCCCACAATGTCATTTGAAACACATTGGCATAGCAAACAAACGCACGACGGGGCCGAGGTTTAAAGCAACTTTTAATGGGAAATATTCGCAGATGACGTGGCGATACATTCGCGCGTTTCGGAGTAGTTTGTTCAGCGGAATTATACAGCGGACAAAAACATGGCACCTCGGGTCTTGAGATTTTGTTAACCCAGTTTTCGATGCCGCGAAACCCTCTAACGCATACCCTTCTTGAGAGACCAGGTCGTCGCAATCTGAAGATCTGAATGACCAAACTTTGTCCCCGTTCCTAAAGTTCCTCAGGATTCAGGGTCCGAACGCGTTTCTGTACCTTCCCTTCTTTCTTAACAGAATTTCCGGGGGTTTTTTTCCCCCTTTCTTTTTTTATGGCAGCCCCCGCGAGACTGAATCTGCACTCGTTTGGAGAGGGAAGCCTTTGAAAACCTCCAGGAAGGGCAGTACAGACGTGTCATTAGGACGGCTACATGATCATTATTAGCACCACCTTCGTTTTGCCATGCCTGAACGCACGCTGCGCCACGACGGCAAAAGCCCCAACGCTACGCCCCAAAAGACAGGATCTGACGCGGAGCATCTCACCGACAGAAGCCCATGCCCTAGATTCAGACAGACGGCTGTGTCAAACTCAAAAAAATGTAGTCACTTCCAATTATTTTCCGTCCTTCTCCCCCTCTCCCGGCCGCAAAGCGGGCAGCGCTGGCCGTCTTTTATCCGTCCACAAAAGGACGAGAGCGAGTAGTCCTGCACTCAGAAAGCTACACTCTTTACTGAAGTAAAACCTTCGAGGAGGAGCATAGACTGACCCCCCGATCGGTGGGGGGTTCACGTCACTGCATTTCCACGGTTGGCCTAAACACAACAAAACATGTCACATTTACACCGAAATTCAACTCCCTTAGCGTAGCTGCCTTTTGCCTGTATATCATAGCTTTTGGCAGGTGATGTATGGGTGAGAGGCGGGTGTCGTAGTGTCACGCAATACATAATGACAAGGAGATGTTCCAAATTGGGGTACTCTCTAGATCCACAATTAATTCACATTAATAAAAAGCAAACTGAGACAAACCCCGGACCAGTCCGATATCAATAAAGCATTTTATAAACAAGTATCCACACTGACTAACAGGACATTTAACCTCAATTAATTACTAGTGCAGATGTGTCCTCTGCAATATCACTCCAAGAGCAACTCCACAATGAGGAAAAATTAGGCCATTAGGTTTCCCCACAGCGTCCAACAACCATCCAGACAGATTTCAAATATCCTTCTGAAGACGCTCCATTTGGGGGTCTGTATGTTGAATGTGCGCAGTTTCTTGACCCAGTATTCGTAGTGGATCTATTCGGAGAGCGATTCTGTTCACTCTCGCGTGTCCTAGTTAACTAATGCCATCGCGGCAACCCTCACTTCCTCAGTGCGGTTGACTAAACCAACACCCTACCAGGCTGCTTTCAGTGTCTGAAGCTTTTCCTGATCATTGCACTGATTCCCATTCTGAGGGGACGCCCCCTAGTTACACCTCTGTCCCGTTTTGATTCCCCCGACTCCTTAACTACCTTTTTTTTTAAAAATATTCATATTTTTTCATATTCAAATCATATTTTGCATATTTGGTAAAACATGGTCGGCTGGAGCGGTCCGAATAACGCATCTAGCAGGGGTTGCAATGAGGTACAGTTTTTCGAGTAAACGCGAAGAGCGGATGTCCTGCACTCACGGCTAGAAAGATTCTGAGTATCGGAGTATGTCTCAGGCCACTGGGAACAAAGCTGTGTCTTGCTGTATATTTTAATGATCAGGGATGCAAACAGGTCAGGGGTAAAAAAGGTGAGAACGTTGAGTGTTGAGACCACCCCCCCAATAAAAATTTCTCCTCGGATCTACATCAATCTCGTAGGTGACCTATTTTGATCTCAAAACGGTGAATTTCACCAAAAGGTGAGGAGTTTGCATCTCTGAATGATTCTAAACGATCTTGTTTTACGAATACGACCTGGCTTGGTTTGTCTTGTTCGGGTCTACAGCGTGGCCTTGGCACTTGGAAACATGTCTTTAACACACGTGGTCCAAGTCGTGCGTTTGTACAGTGTAGTACATATACTGCAGCTGTGTAAAACAATGCGCCGTTTTCCTATTTCGGTTCACCCTCAAAATAATATGAATAATAATCTCAAATGAATGGACTCTTTAAATACTAAGCCAGACACAATGCATGCAGGCTATTTTTCAAACCAGGCCCTGCAAAGTAAAAACGCTGACGTACACCGGCAGAACTCGCCAAGCAGCTGGCGGTACTGATGCCACCACAATGCTTTTTTACACCGGCCTCCCTCCCTTTTAAACCAATGATTTAGCTGGATTCGATTTGGGGGGGGGGGGGGGGGGGTAGTTAGCGTAGGATTAAGCGGCACAGGGAGCAGAGATTTGAGGCAGATTGAGTTTCATTTTATGTGGAGGAAATTTTTTTTTTGGTTATCAATTGCAGTTTCCTTTGAAACAATTTTTCCCGGCCTGTGGCGTTTGTCTGACTGGCCGATTAGAGCCAGTATGTGGGAGGAACATATTTCTGAACCAATCGTGGAGGTGCATCTGCCCATCAGTGAGGAGGAGGGGCCTGAGAGATACACGTGAGATGCACCCCCTGGTATACAGCTCTGAGTAGCTAACACACGGCCGTCTGAAGCAACTCGAAACGCCATGACACTCTGATATGCCGCGCTTGACACCCTCGTTCGTTGACCATGTCCTTCATCATCGTGAAAAAGTGCATATTACACACGTAATAAAGCATTCGAAACACGAGGGTGTCATCAACGCAAGTGCGCGCCACAGCACGGAAAGCTTGCCCGGCGGTTTGGCTACACAGACTAGCATATTATTGTCATTTCTCCCTAAGCATTGCCAAGCAACCGCCACATAGGCACTTTCTGCTAATGCATCAAAGTCTGTAGTCTGTGGTGAAACTCCAGGCATAAGTAGGCCGTTGCGAGCCAGTTGTTTGCAATTGGATCGCGGCACTAAAAACTAAGTCTCTGATTACACAGCTAACATTTAAAAAAAAGAGAGATAGCCCTTTAAGAATGTTGTTTTTTTTTTTTTTTTGCGACCCATTCCGCGCGGCATAGCCAGACAGATCCTTTCATACGATTGCGGTGCCTAAAAATGGCGATGAAACTCTCTGAAAATTGACACCGGACAATTCAGATCACTAAGGAAGTGAATGAACTGCAGCTAAACCACTTCATGTGTTCAGCGTGAAGGGAACAAGCATTTTCAACAGAATCTCGAAAGCATTCGTCAACTCCTAAACCGCTTCCTGTTAGCCACATTTGGCATTAGCAGAGCTGTGTTCTACCCGTTTTAAACGGAAAAATCAGTAGGTGGCTATTTAGCTACGTTGCCTCCCTCATAACACATCACCGTAACTAAACAAGTCTGATCAAATCAAGCTGAAGGAAATGACTTTTACTGCGTAGCAGGGCCATGCCGTTGGCCAACATCCGGGTTTGGCTTGTTGCTCATAAACAAACACAGAACTGTTTATCCCAATGTGAAGGCGCACCGTCTTTGGCCTTGACTTTTAAAACGTCGGTGATAGCCCGTTGTTGACTCGGCTCGATGAGTGTTCTTGTTCGTGTCTAGAGGTCACGGACATGAGCATATTTAAAAGTTTCCTTTAAAATACCATATTCAAATAAATCATCGTCGTCTGACAGTTTGTTTGTTCAGGTCTTTCAGGGGTGCCAAATCTTTTTGTGATCAAGACCTGATTCAATTTTTGTCTTAAACCTGCAACCTGTTTAAAGACACTTCACTGAAAGTTTTTATTATTATTTGAAAATAACTGACTCTGGAACAGTTTGAAACTGTTCTCCCTAAGGATACCACAGCAGGCATCTCAAAAATGGAAATAGGAAAAAAAAAACGTGTATTGCCAAATGGTGTCGGCCTACACTTTCCAGGATCTAAAGTAAGGATCTAGTAACCGGACTGGCAAAGAGCCGAAACTCCGGATCTTTTGTTCTGTCCTGGATTTCAGCCGACAAAACCAATCAGATGACTGGAGAATGTTCTCGACACTAATGGACAGTGGACTGCCCTGAAGGATTACGGCACAGGTCAGCATTGTGCGAAATGCACCACCGTGGGCGTGTACGTGTGCGCGGCACGCTCGGAAAGGAAATACACATGGTCAGTAAAGAAAACTGTATTCCGCTGAAGATTAATTCTGAAGTGGCGTGTATAAAGCCAGGCGATTATATCCTTGTAATGATGTCGGGAAGAATCCCTGAGGCGTACTCCGCTGGGAGTAGCGTGTTTGGCTTTGGCGGTTCGCTCATTGTCACCTGTTGAGCCCTTCTGGACACGTACCGCCCCGCCACTTCACAGGCACACAGTTCTCAGACATCCTCGAGGGGATACGGTTTCTTCGGGGCGCAGAGTTCTTGTGTTTTTTTTTATCCTCCCGATATGACGTGCCGTGAGGAAACCCAAGACGGCGGCCTCATTAGAACAAGCTATGTTTTTATTTTTTTTTGCTGAAACTTTAACCTGGTGTCATTAAAAACAAACGCTATTGTTTCGGGGTCTGGTCTCCAATTGCTGGGCCCCTTATTGTCTTGTCTCTCAAAGAAAAATCCTGTCAAAGGAACAAATAACACAGAGGATGAAAAAAAGGCGGAGAAGAGAAAAGTCTGAACATATGACTCCATCAATCATCGAAGCAATCAAAATAATTCAATTACAGGACATGGAATCCCCCCTTCATTATCCTGCGTACATCTGCTGACAGAAAAATAGAACCACAATGATTATACTAATGCAAGCAAGCCATGAACAATGCTAACAATATTTATCGAACAATGTCCAGTATTTATTTGGTGTTCCACTTTCCAAACACCAACTGGTATTAAAAAATACTATTTATACAAAGTTAAAATTAATAAAAATGATGGTTATATAAAGGTGAAAAAGATAAACAAAAGAAGCCTCACACATTTTATGTTTGTTCACTCTTTTACGCGGCGCAAGTCTGCTACGGTCAGTAGATTTGACCTGAAAGGGGCACAACAAGGGTCTCGACGCCAATCGTTGTTTCTGGACGTAGTTTTCCACGCGCAAACACAGCGCCTGCCGCAGGAGCCGACTTCAGGCACCCTGTCCCTCCGGTGCTGGGGAGGGGTGCATACAAGCTGCGACCCCAGACCCCTTTACTTACCCCGACGCAGCAGACCTTTCGTGCCGGGACATTTGCATAGCAATGGCCAGAGTTGGCCATTCCCGCATCAGGAGAACGGGCTGAAGAGGTCAGAAGGGGCCCTGTCCGGATTTCAGACGCCAAAGAGGGCCAGGCCTTGTGATTGCATACCGACCCTCTACGCTGGGAGGTGGGGGAAGGCCGGATGGAGAGAAAGACTCAGTGATAGTTCAACGCCCACCAAACACGTGCCCTTCAAAAAAATACTGCTAGGGTTTCATAAAAAAAAATTAAGAAGAATAATGGGGGGGGGGCAAATGTAAAAGACTTTTCCTTGCTGATGGGGCATGGTAATTGCAATTATTCCCGAAGACCGTCGGCTGTCTCCTCCGTTCATGTTCGCGTCCGGTACGAATCGGGGGGCTTTCATAATTAACGACAAGCGCAAGTGTGAGTGAAGAGCCCATCTGGCACAGCCACACATCGTACCCAGCCCCGGGCCCGCCGGGAAAGGTACGGTCCGCCCTCTAAATCCCTTCAAAAATGCAGGTCCTAATGGGTTTTGAAACGGCTGTCAGGTCCATCCGCTTCAGAGCCTGTGCTTGGGGAACGCGTGCATTGGTGGGGGGGGCGCCACCACCTTCAATCAGCATGCGATGATCAAGCCCGTCCTTCTGCCCGAGATTCACACGGGGAAATCCATGACGCGCTAAGGACGCTAACGCCGCCGCCGCGTCCCAGTACCACCGGACGCTCCGGCCAAATTGCATTTGCACCACGCCGTCGTACGCCGCACGGAAGCCGGAACGGCCTGAACAGCGGCCCGCGACGTCGGGAACTGGAGCCCGGAACCCGGAGATTCTGTTCAAACATGGCTCGCCGCAGCCTAGGCCCAGAACTGTCACCGTGCACTACAGGAACCGTAGCCCTCCCGTCCTCCAACTAACAACAGGATTGGCACATTTAAGTCTAAACTGGGTAATAAACATTTTACTGAGGACCAGCAGTCTTTTTTTAAGGAAGTTTCACTTCCTAACACGTGCGCAACCTATTAATAAAAAAATAATCATCATAATAATCTATTTCTGTGAGTTTAAAGTTTTAAAGCCTCCACTTTCAGTCTAAGTTTTCACGCCTGGTAAACATAACTAGCCTGTGTTTCCACAAAGCAAACAGTAGCACTGATAACCTCAAATCCACCCATCTATTAAGACACAACTTTTTTCCTCCTAAAGGTGACGGTGTGGGAGAGAAAGAGAGAGAGAGAGTTTGACACATTTAATCACACATGGCTTCATTCTAAACCATTATATACCGTGTTTTATTTCAGAGACCAAGTTTCTGAGAGATACAAACGACTCAGAGTCATTCACAGACAGATCCAAAGTGAACAGAAAAATTATACTAAGTGCAACTCAGCGACAGGAAACATGTCCAACAATGATAACTTATATTACATTTTATTATTTATATAAAGGAATTTCAAGTCACATACATAAAGCAGATATAAAATCCGCTGTGTACGTGTGATTTCTTTCACAGAAAAGTAAAAGAAGCCCTTGGCTTTCTGTGGGTCTCTGTCCGGCTGTTTCAGACAGAGGGTTTGAAAACGCTGAAATGATCCCAGCTGCCAGAGAGAGGCCTTTGGAGTAGATGGCCCAGTCGCTCTGCCGAAGCACGATATTGGCGCACCTAATCCCACAATGGTGGCTTTTACTCTCCTTTTATTTGTGAGGGGCTAAGCCGTCCCGCACCGTCTCAAAGCCCCCCCCCACTCGTTGTGATTAGATCTGGATTCCCGTGAAACGCGATCGGAACCTGCACTGAGGGGGAACCCCACCCCACTGATACTTTCTTCCCCGGGTGTCCCTTTCTTGTGTAGTTTACACACACACACACACAAAAAAAAAAAACCTGGACGGCCATGGGAGGGTTCATTAAAGGGGCTGGAGGTTTGGGCGCCGCCTATTTAAACTGTGACAAAGTTAATCCGGGTGCTGTCACTTTGAATCACGGGCACATTGATCAGGACGGGCGCCGGACCTTCCCCAACCACTCCCCTGCCCCCGCATTCATTACACAGGAAGGCCGCTCCCCTCGCGGAGGCAACCCAAGCAGGACGCCGTGAGGCCTTTCTAACACGGACACCTGGGAGTCCAGATCCCGTGCAACAACAACAACGCTAACGTACAACACGCTCATTTCCTGTTTCTTTTTACTATTTAGCTTTACTTTTTCAGCCTTAAAGACGGGGAACAAACAGCCAGTGGGTGTTTCCATGGCAGCTAATGGGGGCAAAAAAAGGAAACAATTTTGCCCAATTCTAAACACTGCCGGTTATCTAAAACTACAAATTACCAGCACAAACATTTCCATGTGCTTTTTAAAAAAATGACCACTGATTAACTCAACGTAACAGGCGGGCAAATCAGGCTGGCATTTTTAGTACAACAAAAAAAAAAGTAGACTCACCTAAACAGTCTTTTAGAAAATAAAACCACTTTTTATATTATAAAACTTTTTAATACTTTTTTAGCACAGTAGTAACGACGTAGACATCCCAAAAATAAAACAGGAATTGCTACGTTGTGCTTCTGGTCACAAAACACAAATTCGGAAATTCTAGAACTACTTACGGCCATTCTCTCTTACTCTCTTGCTTATCTTGCTTGAGGTACTGAGAACAGGGAAGACAACAAACCCATCTCCCTACCATAATGGTGACAGCGCTTCATCACTCGTGGACCCCACCCTGGCTAAACAGTGAATTATTGACAGTAGTTAGACTGCCGTTTCAAAAAAAAATGTTTAAATCACATCCAATTTTCAAACTGTGTTCAGTGCTGTGATTGCGGTTGACCTGATTTAAAAAGGCTGGGCCTGTTATTATTTAGACGGATTTAATAATGAACAGGCCTCACTCTGCGTGCATCAGTTCGGAACAAGAAACGCCGCAGAGCTGAGTGAGAACGTTTCAGTGTAAACGGGAATCTAAGACAAAGCTACAACGCAGCAAATCGTTCGAACGGCTTATTAATGTGGATTTTTTTTTTTTTTTAATGCGGTCAAATCAACAATCCACTCTTTTGCGGTGGCAGCGAGCGTCGGAAGTGTCTTCCAGGGATCCTCAAGTCCCCAGGCCTCGGTGTGACGGCCTTTAGACTGAAGACGAGCAGAAACATTAGTGGGAATAAGCATGCGGAAAGAAAAACTGCAAGCTCGCTGTAACAAAACTGGCCAGCACCTGCTCAGCATCTTTCCTAACATATTTCAGGGGCCTGCGTCGTTATGGTTCCCAGAAGGGCGGGAGATGGCAGCACAAATTTATTAGTTTAAGCAGCACCAGTCCCGGAGGTGGGAACGCGATCCAACTCCCCGTAAATCCCGGCGGCGAACTGGATAGTTTCTCTGTGCCCTGCCGAGGAACCGGCCTGGTCGCGGAGCGGTCCTGACGGAACGGGATCAGAACGAAACACAGAGACTCCAGCCGCTTATGCGACGGAGCGCACGCCAACCAAAAAAACTGAACTAAAAAAAAAAAGTGCCAAGTTGAAATATCCATTGTTCGGGTTTCATGAGCGCGACGTCCCAGGCTATCTGAATAGGGTTTAGGTAAATTAATGAGAACCGGTTTTTGGATTGTAAACGAGCTCAAGTCCATCGGGAGCCAAAAACCTTCGCTAACAAAAGACAGGTTTGTTTTGTCTTTCCTGTAGCAAGAAGTTTATATTCCAAAATCACTGTATTTTTTTGGGAACCAGGATAAGTCCTTAAACGTTAGCTCTAGTTTTGGTACGTGTCATAAGTATCTGTTGCACTTCCATTAAAGCCTGGTCTTAGAATTTCATAGGCGCTCTTAATTTCAAAACCAAAGCTTAAAACAAAAAACAACTAAGTAAAAACCCTCAATCTACAAAAAAGTTCCGTTTAAGGAACAGAATTTAGGCGATTACACTCACAGCACAGCACATAAAGAGCAGCGAGCGCTGACCCCACACAGATTCCTCATGCGTACCTGCATGCGTCTGAAGAGTTTTACAATTATGCCGGTTAAATGGCCCAAATAATTCAGCCCTGCAGCACATCTATGTTGAACACCGGCGTCTCAACATCTGAAACACAAAACGCACGCGCGAGTAAAATACGTAGCAGCAAAAAAAAACCACTTTTTTTTTTTGTTAAAGGCCCGTAACGACGGGACTTGTGGGCTTTTAAACTTCGAACCCCTACGGCACGGGAATCAGGCTAATGAGAAAATTACACAGCAAATGTGCCACCAAAAATATTTAAAAATCAAAACACTTTTACAGCCAACGGGCAGTAGTGGGCCTTCATACGCAGCCAGAAAAAAAAAAGGCAATATATATATATTTTTTTTTTTTCAGGCCAGGCCTAAGGAAAAAATGTTTTTTTCAAAAAAAATAAAACATAAAAAAACCACTCAATAGTCGATCTGCATGAAATTATGATGGGAAACCTTGTAAGCCTCTTTAGAGCGTGATTTAAAAGCCCCAGGCCAGAGATGGTGTTATTCCATATGTCCGTTTTATTCCTTCACCTATAACACTCCTGTGGCCCTTCGACTTAAGCTATAAAATTACACCCAGCAAGACCTCAAATTGTGTTTATTTAGCTTCCCTCAATATAGCTCTGCCCCATCTCAAAATCCTATAATAATGGGTTATTCCATTCGACTGACATACATGAATGGTTAGAACATGATCAATTGTATTATGTAAAACAAAATGTCAACTATAAGTTATAACTCATATTTTACTGAACTATAGTAATTATGCCACCATTTTTTTAATTAGTTAATTAATTTTGGACTTCTGAGATATACCTCACATTGACGTGCACTCTTCCCCCATTCAATGACAACCCGCAGAAAATTTACGCGCTCACCCCAAAATGGGTGTTCCCCTCCTCGAGTGGCGTTGAACTCAGCGTATATAGCACAGGGCACATGCCAAAAATCGGCCTAATCGGTTTTCAAATTGAACTCAGTTTAATTTTAAATACACAAAACGACTGAGAGTACCTAAGTGGAAACACATCACATTTGAATACCAACTGTCAAACTGAACAGCGCATTGAACTAAATAAATGTACTTCCGTTTTCAACTTCCGTTTTCAACTAAATTCTAACACTTTGTGAATTCTCACACATTTTTTTCTTGCCTGAACAAGCACAACAGGTTACATTTTAGGGTTTAGGCCATTCCTGTGGCCATCCTCTGGGGGAGAAATACAAACAAAAACAAAAAACAGTTCTGAAGTACCAATAAGGGCGTGCGAGATCTCCGAGATCTTACGAGCGGGAGATATGGGCCAGCAAGGTTCCAGCACTTTGGTGGGATAAACAAACAAACAGCCGCTTGAGGCAACAACCTCGGACTGCTTCTGAACAACACGGCCCTTATTTTCACACCTGCCTCGCTGAAATTCACAGCCAGCCTGTCGAGTTGTTAAATATAGCCCCGGATTCCTTTAACGTTTCTCAACAAAAGGACAAAGACTTCCCAAACCGCAACGTCCCTGATCCCTCCGTGCAATAAAGCTCCGCCAAACTTAGAACAATCACGTAACTTCATAAACTAATCCCAAAGGTTCAAACTTTAGGGAGTAAGTTAAGGTGCTAGAATTATTCAGTTAATTTAAGGGTGAGTTTATCTACTTTTTTGGATGAGATGCAAGAAATTAGTTAGAACTCCAAACAAAGTACCTATATTTATCAGCTTGGCCAGAATAGTTGTAAAATGGACAGTATACAATTATGAATTGTCTTATTTTAAGATTTCGTTTATATTTAATTGACTTCTCAAAACATTAAAAACTATACATGAAATATTACAAAATAACTATTATCCACTTCAATCACCTTCCTTTTCTTAATTCCTAACTAGAGCTTTTATTATTAAGATTTTTGTTTCATAATTTTGATACATTACAAAATATCTACATGCCAACCTTTAAACAATTAAATGACCACTTTGTGTTTGGTGTAGCCCACAACTTTCTATGTAATGTAACATTTTTCCTATTTATTTTGTTTGTAAGAAATTAAACAGATACTAACAAGACATTCAGCACTCTACTACTGTAATAAAACCTGTAGTTTTTCTCTTTTTGTTGTGTGCTTGTTTGCTCTTTAATCTTTAAAGTAGATATCTATGCATATATACGTTACGCATAAAAAGTGACTTTTTAGGTTGTAATGCATTTTAGAACAATGCAAAAAACAGACAAATACAAATATAAAAAATAAAAACATTTCAATTTTAGTTAAATTATCATTTTTAGAACTTTCTAAAAATGTAATTGATTGTACAGGGCGAAAGAGCTAAGCCTTTCCGTGAATTAATAACTAAATTACTCCATAAAGATGGGTACTGTAGGCCGCTGTTGTATTCCTGCTTTGCTTTGAGAAAACCTAGGACCTAGGACAAAAAGGTGACAGTATACCCAAATGTGAGCCTAAAGGATTTCGGTCATAGCCAAATCCAACCGTTACATTGTGGAGAACCTCTGAGCACAAACCAGTATCGGGGATCATTTTCATAAGAAAGAAATATCCAGGTACTAACTTATACATTTACACGGTCCGCTTACCAATAAATAGTTTTACGTTACGGTTAGGCTTTTAGATAATGCGACGCTGTCTAATATCAACAATACGCTCGCGCGCGCGAGTGTTTGCGAGTGTTTGTGTGTGTGTGTGTTACGATTTAAATGATGTGTGGTTGCATTGCCCACTGATTTGGGCCTTTACTAATCTCACCTGGTGCACCTACACAAGCCACAGGACCAGCCGATCGCACTGCCTCTTGTTCTTATCCGAAACAAGACCATCTGCGCTGTTTTATTCGGCTACCCGGCTAATTTTCTTTATCGTTTTCTATGGTGTAAAATGAATTAATCGATTATGAAACATGATAATTCTCCTTCAAATTCTGCAATAATGGTGTGTGCCCTTTAACGGTATATCCCAAATCTGGATATGATTATTTCAGGACCTTCATTGGTCGCATCGCTGCAAGCCATCTGCTCGTTACACACCGACCCATCCAAATCACAACAGCTACGAATATCAAAATGCGCAGTCAAGTATACTATATTAACAAAACATGTTATAATAAAATAAAAATAAAAACGGTTAAACAAATCTTCTGGTAGCCTATGTAGAAGTGTCGAGAGCGCGGGTTTAAATATTTGTCTTTGGCTTGCAAATATAATCAACCGACACTTACCTGGGATTTTGCATGCTCCATACCACCGATTCCATGGGTTTTGCTACTGGCAACGCGCATCTGCTCATGACTGTCAAAATCCAGAGGCAATACTTCCAATAGTGCCCGATTCCTGCCATTCTCACTACAGTTTATTTAGCAAAAGGGATAAGCAGGGGGGTGTATTTTAAAGACGATGGATACAGAGTATATCCCTCCGTTTTTATCCAGATCAACAGGGTCGCATGGAGATAATCGTTCGTCAACTAGCCCGCAAGTGAAACGGCATAACCAGCTAGATTTCTAGATACGAATCCTGAAGTCTTGGTTTATATTGAACAGTTATTTTGCACCAGTGTCCTTTTTCGCCAACAGCAAAGATAGTTAAAATAAAATGACGTAACCTACGTTTGAGAGTTGTTGAAAGAAAAGTGTTACGTGTTCGTTTAATGCTTTTCTAGTAAAGACCTCTGCGTTAAAAAAAAAATCAACTTTTCGGGCAGTCAAGTATCGTCGCTTTTCTTGATTAAAAAAGTCCCATAAGTTCTCTCATCTTTTAACTTCACAGTGAACGGGTTTAAAGTCTATAGATAGGCAGCCTGTGCGACCCCGAACTCTACAGCCAGGATCCCAGTGCAAGGGTGCTCTCAGCCATTTCGCAACAAATTATTAGATATTTAATTCAATGCGTCTCAATTTATTTTATATTATTTTGGTTCTGCTGGCAAAATTGTAGATCGCTGTCGTTCTTCTAAATTGATAAGAAGAAATCCACCATTTCGCAAAGAGGATACAATTCTATGAAGAGAAACAATGAATCCACAGATTTATTTATTTTTCTGTCCAAAGATGCCCATCGATGTATTTCTCCACAGCATTCAGTCTGGAACTGAGGTTCAAGGCGACGAGTCGTCAAAACCCATAGCAGGATCCGGACACAATCGTTATCCCGCAAGACTCCGGAGCAGTAAAATGCGTGAATCTTCTCAAACCATCTTGAATATTACAAGTCGAGTGCGAACTCCACGTTGAACTTTTTATTCCCAAAAAACTGTGGTGTGAAATGATTCGTTCCGTTCAAGAGATCGCAAAGAGCATCTAATTCAGCTTGATGTTCAATTTGCAAAATTACAAAGGCAATATAATCTAGCTTAGCTAAATTATTTTTTCCTTTTTTTTCTCTCTCTCTGGCTCGCTAACTCTCTCAGTCGTGTGTCCGTGGTCCTCGCTTAGGTTGTTTTACACAGCGTGGCACAAGCTCCAAAACTGCGCTTCGTCTGGCGCATTTGCAAGTGCAATCTGATGCTCAGGCAAGCGAAGGACAGCCCCAAACTCACAACCAATCATAGCAAACTATGAAGGTCCTCGTATAATATTACATTTCTGCATTGATCTTGGAAGCAGATGCAGGGGGTTATGTTCTAAATGGCAACGTCTAGATGACGTTTTAATTATTAAAACATCGTATTCTATATTTATTTTCCTAGCGTCTTTATTAAGTATGAACTAACATTAAATATGAACTTACTTACACTAAACCAACTACTTGTTGCTAAAATGTCACTAATTTCCATTGTTGTTATACAAAGTATCTAAATTGATCGCGATCACCTGACCGATCTTTAATTAATGCATTTTGTTAAATTTCCCGACGTTTGCTGAACACAATTGTATAATCGTTTGCACAATATTAAACTTACAAATAGGTTTTGGAACTCAATTAGAATTTGAACTATAAACATATACTACGCTTTATTGCACAGACATTTCAACAGAATAGGCTTTGTTTGTCGTATACTTCTGCTAATTTATAAATTACCTTATTGTATTGTAAGTAAAGTGTATACAGTAAACGGTTTACATACATTCCTCGCCGTTTCTCATTTTTACTTTGAATACGAAACACCCTTTGAGTAGTCAATGTCGCCCTCTACAGTTGATATTAGGAACCGGAAGCAAATCGTACTTGAGTAGCCTATAAATTACACACGGCAGTTGCAACCCGTGTGGACTCTACTTTAAATTATTTTAGAAATTTTTCGTATTTGATTTATGGAGGCGGTGGTTTAAATTGCATCCTTTCCATCGTAGGTTGACATGGCGCGTATGTTATATCGTTATCTACGGCGATAGAGTAGTGTGGCAAAACTGAATATTGTTTTTTGGTAGAAAATTAAAAAAACAAGCCGTAAAATGCTAGTCTTAAAACGCGGTTTGTTGAAGAATCCGTGGTTACTAGTTAGCAGTAACGAAATGCTCTTCTAATTCAAAGGTTGAGTAAGACCCGGTTGTTTGGACGCTGAATGAATAAATCGCGCTGAGCATTCAATGCAATAAGAGATGAACGGTGGACATACGTTGTTTTTTTGTTTTGTTTTTTTACCCCAGTAAATTAATGTAGCTTAATCGAAATCTTGCAACATTATAGGGGTGAATATGCTAGAGACGATAATAAGGAAAATATGTATATAAACTAAAAGGCTAAACCGCCAAAAGACACAGAAATGCAGCCTTAAGCTTTGAAAATAACTTTTTTTGTGTGACTACAGTGTAGTCCTATGCTCATGTTAATTAATTAAGCAAATTTGAACTTGAAATTGTTGCTGTATTAACATGTAATTATGTTGTTTGTTAGTGGGAGGGGGCTAAGAGAATACTGTTGTCATGTGCATTATTTTTAATGCGGCTTTCGAGTTGCCTATGTCCGATAGTATTAGTACAACTGAATTTCAATACCTACCTCTCGCGAATGCTTGAATTGCATATTAACTGAACTGAAAACCACCTTTTTTTTGTAACCTCCGGCTTTGTTTTAACGTTATCATTTTCACCTTAAATTCGTAAATATGGGCAATTCAGTGTTTTAATTTGTAGTGAACTGTCACTTTCTGGATTTTAGTTTTTCCTGCTTATAACGAATTATAAATTATATTATAAATAACGAATTATTTTCCCCTGATAAAATATAAATTGCAGTACAATCTCCATTTATTTATATGTGACCTCATACGGGTTTTGCCAGAAAACAAGGTTTTGCGCTTGATTAAGATAATTAAAGATGAGTGACGGACAGCTGGTGTTTAGTCCCCTGGCCATGTGGGATTGTTTATATCTTAACTAAATCATTCGATTTCCCCGGGACTGCTTTGGATTCTACCAGTATTTTCACATGTGATTTAGATGTGCGAAACTTACTGGACATTTATCCTCTATACCAGCGATCCTCAACTTTGGTCCTGTCAATCCCCAATCCGGTCTGTATTATATTCTGCCCTAAATCACCTATGTGATTGTCTATAATCCCCGATACTTTTGGGGATTTAGAGCAGAGATCTCCGGGACAAGAGTTGGGCCCTTTTGCAAGACTATTTTTGGAGTTTCTGTGCAGCATCTGTAAATCTCGCCACAATATGCACCAGATTATTAATGTCAGGAGTTGCTTTTGGGGGGCGTCATTGCAAAGTCAAAAGGTTGTGTGACCTTGGCACGAAGCTAAAGTCTCAGAAGGACCTAAACAGATCCACTGGTAGGGCTTGTATCAACATCACTTCAAAGAGACAGCGATAGTAGCCAATCGCTTGTCTTAAGTAGAATGCTAACCTCTTTAGATGTCAAACAAATCAAGGACTGAATTGGCAGGCTGACGAACTCCGTTAAGCTTGCTCCTGTCAGAACGCCAGTGGATGCCTGTAGGCATAGCGTTCACACAAAGTTACGCTTCTCAGTGGGAGTGCGGAGTGCCAGCTAAAAAAACATGTCCTGTGTCTTCAACGTTGGGAGGGGGTTACTACAAAGTTTATAATGTGCTTTGGGGGTCTGGACAGGCTGGTGATGGGAATGCCTGATGCTGCCGGGACTGGGCAGAAGGAAGGTGAGGCTCCCTGATTAGTTTGCCAGCTGTGTGGAGGGAGTGCCGCTGAAAAGCTGACCCGTGGAAATGCGCATTTCCGATTGTAAAGGCAGTCGCGCCCGATGTTACTTTGGAGATCGGGGGTTAACTGCATTGCTTTTTCAAAATGCATTGTGTGTGAAAGAATTTCCAGAAGTAACACTAAATTGAATTACAACTTTTAGACAACGGGTATCCACTACCGACTAGGCCAGTAGTTGTGCTGAATGAAAATATTATGTCTCCTCAGCTATGGTAAGTAATGGTAAGTAAGTAAGGGTAGATTATTGTGACCTGTGTAGATAAATGCGGTGTTACCAGGAACATCTTTACGGTTTAGAACAGCTGCTAATGCTGTTAACTGCAATTATTTATTTACTTAATCTGCTTAAACTGGCCTCTTGACTTTTTCACAACCCCTCCCCCCGGTGACAGTCTTGAGAGTAACTCTGCTCAATAAACTGAGTTTTCTAAATAAAGTAAAGTGTTTTTGTTCTTGGGCTTCGTTCAACTGTCCTGGTGAGAACTGTCACTTGCAGGTTCGGGCAAGGTAGAGAATGCTTGTTAGCTAGCAGGTTCTTTCAATTAAAATCAAAGTTACTGCCATGTTACAGGACAGTAGAAGGGTCCTCTGTGGGTGGGTGTTAAAGTGAAAGGAACAGACTATTCAGATGAAACAAAAGACTTTGTCAAATAATCACTGCTTTTGAGAATAGATGTTGCGCAGCTGCTGTGATACCGTAGGGTAAATATATTTTTTGGCCATGCAGACCGGCCATGTATTCTGGCTGGGAAGACTAAAGCAATCGCTTGTAGTGCATCCTTGGGAAGCTGGGAGATTTAACTCCGCGAGATGTCCTTTGCCAGCACGCTGTCTGTTGCTGCTCTGTGCAGTGCTGGGAATTGACTCGAGTGGCGCTTTCTGATGTGAATCATCACCGGCAAGGCAACCCGCCTCACAGTTTAATCTCTCGCAGAGGTGTGCGCTCCCCTTGCATCAACACATCAGACGTCAATGTCACAGACGGGTATACCACCACTAGGGTGTATTTTCAGTCTGTCTTGTTTCCCGTTTGGTGTTTTAGAAATCAGTGGAGGGCCGTGCCCCTTCAGTGACTGCGGGGGAAAGAAAACCGAACTTGGGATAGCGCCCGGGCAGGTACTCATAGTCACTACAGGTCACCGATTTAGGGCATTGCCTCATACCGAAAACACTGGCTCAGATTTCCCTATGAAAACCAGGTGCTGGCCTGGTGTCTCAGACCATGCCTCCGATCCTGGCTGTGGCAGCATCGTTAAACCATTTAACTATCGACTGTGATATTTGCCTTTTCTCCACCTGTCCTCGTTCCAGTAAACCTGAGCTCCTCTCAATGCCTCCAAAGCACCACAGTCACGACGCCACAGGGAGACGAGAATTCCCCCCACCGCCCCCGTCACTTTTGTGGCTCCAGATGCCAGATGCTCTGGAGTTGTTCTGGAAGTCGTGGGAGTGCTGGAGCTCAAGCCTTGAAGGTTACGGCGATGCGAATGCCACTGTTACCTCATGGTTACGGAAAAGGGTGGAGCCATTCCGGAAAGCTCTTCTACAGTCGACATCACAGGGATGTTTGCACCGACACCGTGATGGATTGCATGCAGTTCAGTTTTGGGCTGTGGCAGAAGCAGTAATTAGCCGGAAAAGGGTGGCAAACAAATGTATCCGAGTGCGCTACATGTCTAAAAATATGCCACTTGGAAAAGTCCACTTGAGTCTGAGATACAATCAGGTCTTCTGCTGACTCCGGTATTGTGAGCCAACCATGTAGCATTGGCGAGGACCCTAACAGGAAGTTGAGCAGGACTCCCAAACCTTCCATTAAACACAGCTTTGCACAGTTAACATGCTCTCCTTTAGCTTTAGCAGGCAGGTCTTTTAAACACGGTCTCGGACTGGGCCTCGTACAGCTCCAGTTAAACTTGCCTTTTTTGCATTTTCTTATCAACCAGACATTCTCGGGTAGCTGCGACCTGCTGATACCACGGCACTACAACAGTCAAAGCTTTGCAGGCGATCTGTGTCAATATTACGTCTGTTTTATCTCACAGGGCAGATTCCCCGAAGGGGAAAACTGAAGCAACATGCGTTGCGTTTCAACAGAAATCAATACCGCGCGAACATTAACAGCTCAGGTAGCTCATTAGCGCTGCTTTCATAGCGCTGAAACGGCTAAATCTACCCTTGATGACGGATAACAAGGAGAATGGATGTTTAACCGAGAGACACACGTAGTGTCAACCGGTGATTGTGGCCGCCAATGGTTTTCCAGCTGGTTAGACATTTGTCTCGCTTGTTCAATGCATTGAAAATGTACGCTTTGTAAATGTTTAAACCCTCCAATAAGAACGGGGAATGCCTACCGACATGGGTTGTGTCATATAGCTGTGGGTCTTCTATAGAAAAGGGGTTGTGGAGTAATGTAGGAGAACGGCACACAGGTTTTCAAAGTGTACGTGGGTTCGTATGGTAGGGGTCGCTTCGTGTCACATGAGCAATTGTAAATGAATCAGCACACATTACCTGGTAAACTGGCGTTTTACATTACTTCCAGAATGAAGCTACATGAACATATAACAGATACAACATCCCTTCATTTATTCATGAGTTATGCCCTGCCCTTTAGCACTGCCAACTAACAACCGACACAGATGCAGAGGATTCTTTAGGTCAGGTCTTTGACGCCACGAGTCACGTGGAGCTTTTTGGTGACTCAGATCTGGCTGTTACAGGATTTGGTTGGTGTTTGTCTGCAGCTTAGTATCATTAGTATTCTACTTTATGTCATGAAATAGGATTTTCTATGGCTGTGTTATATGTTTATATATTCAATTTGTGATAAGAGATTTTAGGTTTAGTTTGTGTATTGCCTTAAATACGGCAAACTATTTCTGAATATGATAACTCCCTAATTCAGTTCAGATGCCATCTCAAAATTTCAGAGGAACTGCTAGCAGAACCCTGTCATCATTAAGACGAAATGATTTGCAAACCAGAGCAAACTCTTATCGTAGAGCTTCCTGACAGCTACGATATCAGTGCTTGAAAATGACAGGGCCTTTGATAGCAGACCGTGACCTTCCGTCAACAACGTCCTCGTCTCCCATTTGCTATTGTCCCATTGTCCCCGGCAAAGATCCGTCAGCACACATGACAAGTCTTGAGGTTACCTTATCGATCTGTAAAAGTGCGCTGTAATTGGGTTATTTTAAGAAGTAAGTTTCATTCTGCTATACAATACTGAGAGCAATTGTTTGTCTCTGGATCCCAGTATCTCGAGGAAGAAAAGAAAATCGTGTGTCACGAGAGTGACACGGCCACAAAGAGCTAAAAAACAAAAAGTGTGCGGGAAGTTCGTGATGTTTCCAAGTAAAACCCGTACGCATTTTCGTCAAATGTTGAAGGAGAGTCAGATCCAATCGCTGAAGCTCTACACACAATCAAATCTGTTGACAGCGATTATAAGCACAGTAACAGTAGTCTATTTTGTGCCGATTTGAATGGCTGTGTCTGCAGACTTTAGTCGAAAGGGTCACATCACTGAGTTCTTCATGGAATGCTTCATGGAAGAATATTTCTGGCCGAGAAAATATTCCTGTTAAACTACGATTTTAACATAGCTCATTGTTGGCCTGCACCAAGAGGAAGAACAGCCCGGCGCCTGGCCTAAGCCATAAAACAAAATGGTTTGTTGCGGTTCATGGGTCCGTTCTGGGGCCTGCTTAATTACAGGGTAGAAAATATGCCACATAGCATTTAGAAACTGTAAGAATGAGCAACTTTATTGCCGTCCAATATTTAAAATTCAGCATCAAGAGGAGGCATTATGTGCCTGTAACGTTGGGTTTCCCATGAAAAATTCAACATAACCATGACAACGGGTCTATAAGGACAACAGCGGGGCATTTTAATGGGATATAATGGAGAGAGGCTTCTATGTTCATGTGTTGTGGAAGCTCAGTAAAATGGTGCTAAGTACTGAACTGGTGCATTAGGGTTAAAAGTCATCAACACCCACAAAAAAACAACTGAAGAATATTTTTACCGTTAAGAGGTATTGTTTATGTTTTGCCCTACGTAGTGTTAAAATTCATGCAGGATGGCTAACATGGTCAAAGTGGGATATTGAAAAGTCAAATATCCAGAAACTCCCCTAATCTTTTTTTAGTTTTTTCCACCCATTTTACTTTTTCTACTGGTGGCTACTGATTGCTATGGTTGCTTTCTGATTTGCTTTAAACAATTAAGCGGTCGCCTTAAAATCGCTTAAAAAATGTTTTGATTCCTTCACAGCACAGTCCTTTAAAGGGATCCGACTTTCAGCAGCGCTCTAATTCAAAGATGGTTTTAACTCAAAGGGGAAATGCTGTAAAAACATGAGAAATGCAGTGTCCTCGAGAAATCACAACTTCAAAGGGCGATGAAGGCTGCACAAGGCAATCGGGATTTTAGCAAAAACTTTGAGAGATGTTTTTTTCAAATTTATAACTGCTTCTGACGTGAATCCGTCAGTCCTGTCTCGCGCTTGCCCTCGCTCTAACTACCCCCCCCCCGTTACGCTCGGATTTGGATAAAAGCCCGGTTTCCTGTTCTAGTCCCGCACGCTCCAAGCGCCTGCTCCTAGGTGATGTAAAACGTCACTTTTTACCCGGCGGCGGATGTTACCCTGGCGTGGGATGGCGTCCGGGGCCCGTGCAGAATCTCGCCGAGATCCCCCTGGTGTTCCCCGTGCATTCCGGGGGGGATTCGGAGGGGCCGTAAACTGCTCTAATGAACACCAGCTGCTTTCCTTATTACCTCCGGGGTCATAAACGCCGCGGTAACCGGATTGTACCAAGCCCGGCACCGGCGTTCCACAACTTCAACATTTAAGAGCTTTCGTTTGTGGATCTGGTTAGCCACCCATGTCCATCAGCGCGTATTACAGAAAATCCATTTTGAAGATACGGAGTGCTAAGTCAACGTTTAACATTTTCTTTGAATTAGTTTACCCTCTCATTAGGATCAGGTGCGTGCAGTCCAGAAGGCGCTGTCGGTACAATGACAGGCACCAGAGTGTCAGAATAGTGACAAAGTATACAAGTCTATGACACGAAAGTACCACAGCACTTCTTAAAGCCTAACAACCGCGATAAACACGGGCTCCGGCACACAACCTTAACCTTCCACGGCGCAGATTGATGTGTTTTCTCAGTTCACATTTTAGAAACGTCCTTGTTACTCATCCTGCGACGTCTTCATCACCTAATGCATGTTACTATGGGGAAAGGCAGGACCTTTAAGAGTGATACAGATAATAGTGATTCAGAGGCATGGATGTGTGACTCAGTACGGCCATCAGCCCACCAAGGGTCATAGTTTAAAATTAAAAATAGTGAAGGAAGCCCTTTGATATTTATCTTGGGCCGGCAGACCCTGAGAGCACCACCGCACCCTAAGCATTGTGCAAGTTTAGAGTGCCGCGACCTCGTGCTTTTGTCCGCGTGCGCACGGGGCGACGCGATTGGACGCGCGGCCCCATCCAGCTTGGGTACGGTCCAACGCCGGGTAGCAGTTCAACAATTGAGGTCGGCAAGCAGCAGCTTGTGGGAAACTCAGAACGGGAAGCGAGAAGTTACCTGGGTCGGGAAAAGTTCAAACACACGCCATGAGAGGCGGAGTGTGTCCTCAGTGCACTTTTTATTTATTTAACGTGATCCCTGACAGTTCTCTGGGTGAACTACAAGAACAGCCCCGTAGAACGAGTATGGCCCTCAGAGTTTCACTTTTTCTGCATAGCTACTGGATTTGGCTCTGCTAGAGCTCAGAACATGTATTTACTCGAAAACCGTGTTGTATTTAATCCTGGCCGAAAGTGAGTAATCTATGTCATTTTATGCCTGTAGACTTAAAACAATTCAAATGAATACCATTGAATACTATTGAACACACAAACACGTTTCAGTCTTGCGGAAAAAAACAGCTAATTTAGTTAATTTACCCAATGTGCGGTACTAACATGTCAAGCAGTATCCTATAAGGATACGAGGGGGAAAATTGCTAGTCAGTTTATTAAACGTCAGAGCGAAATGATTAATATTGGAGGGCTTTGGTCCACATGGAAAAGGAGATTCATTCGTTTTCCTCGAGAATATCTGATAAAGAAATCCTGCGCGAAGCAAAGGCTTCTAGACTGAGGGCAACAGGACTCAATTAACCCAAATGATTTCTCCTTGCAACAGGGGATCGGGACCACTGAATTGGGTATTCAGAGGCAAACAATGCAAAAAACTAAATAGTTTTTCTTTGGGAAATAAAGCCTCCGCCTTTCTCGGGGCGCCCCACTCGGCTCACGGGACAGGCCTGCCCGGGCAGGGGGCCGACGCAGGCTTTTCATGGTAATGGGGAGATTTCACACCTCCACCTCTGAGACCCATTAAAGCTCAACGGCAGAGCCTGGGTTTGCACCAGCGGCTTTGTCCTGGGAGGCATGCATATGAATCACCGTCACCCCCCCCCCACTCCCGCCACTGTGCTGGAGCGCTCTGTGGAAAGAAGGAGCCAGGCCCTCAGGACCATTCTCCGCAGGGAGGAGCCCAGCCTTTTTCTGCAATTGTTTTAGTCCCTGCTGTTCCTCTGGGAGCTGCGGAGCACCTTTCAGCAGAAGAGTGTCATCTGCCATGTTGCGGGGGGTATGTGCACTCCTGGCAGCCTAGGGGAGAAGTAGCTCTGCTTCCCAAATGATTGAAAGATATCAAATAACCTTAATGCTATTAATTTTCAAATTATACATTTTTTTATCTTCAGTACAGTTCTCTTGCCACAAAGCCGCTACAAAGCCGTAACGTAAACAAAACAACGCCGTCTTGAGCCGCGAGTCATGAGAAAGGGATAATATGCCAAAATAAAAATACGCTTCCCAGACAATTGACACCAAAGAGAGACTAGACTTCCGAGCCACTCTAAATGTTGTAAAACCTGTTTTACTTTTTGCTCCTGGCTTTACCCCATGGGGTTGGAGGGCAACCACACCAAGTCATCCGTTGTATCTGCGAAAAGAGTCCTTGAGTGGCTATAAACAAGGCGTGAAATCGTGGAGCTGAGTGGCTTATCCATCATTTCCATGGGGAACAGTAATGAAGGATCATGGGAATGAGGAGAATCTTATCCGGTCTTAGCAGCACCGCCTACCCCCAAACACACACACACACACACACACACACACACCTGGGTTGTTTTCCCAAACATGCGCATTTCAGGTTTTCCCGGTCATTGTGTTGGAAGAGACAGTCGTGTCCTGTGAAAATAATAGCCCCCATGACGTATCGGTGGGGATTGGTCAGATACTGCAGTCTTGTGACTCAGGAACTCCGCAAAATCCAAGCAGTTTCTCCCGGTTCTCTCATTCGCACCCGAGACTCGACCAGCTGCATGGGCAAAGTGTCTCAGATCGATACTTTGACACCCCTGGTGCAACGGCGGTCGCCAATGGAGCAGCCTTCCCCCAGTACATTAAAACAAGACCCTCCGTATTAGGCCAGATGGCCGGTCTGTCACCGTGGGGGGAAAAGAAACATGACTTCATCTCGGAGAGCATTTCCAACCACAGCTTTTAAAAAACGTTCAAGTCCTAAGAGCTGTCTGTCACCTCTGGGGTGAATTCGATAAACTTATGTAACAGTTTACAGAAAGTGTAGGGGGGTATTGTAATGAAATCGACGGAACGTGGCCTACTGACTTAAGTCGCCGCAGTTTAAAAAACAGAACGTTTTCCTGTCCTGCAAAACAGAGCGGGAAAACGTTGCCAGAACGTTTCCACAGATGCACTGTGACTTTGTGACTATTGTCCTGATATTTCCTCCTTGACATCAGAGGTGACTGCAGTTCCGTTAGGGGCAAACAGAGCGCTTGTGTTACATGAGAATAAAAATGAGTCCCTTAAATGGAAGAAAGTTTGTTATTTATCTTTCGCTGAACGGGCAGATGATTTTGCTTATGGAAGACTTAAGTCTAAATATTTTTGCTGGCTGACTGGCATTAAGATTCCTGCAATGCCATGGGAAAAACTGTTGGTTCTCATGTTCATAACACTAATAATGTGAATTTAAATATGGGGAAATATATATATACATATACTGGTTTTTCAAACATATATATATATATATATGTGTGTGTGTGTGTGTGTGTGTGTGTGTGTGTGTGTGTGTGTGTTTGAAAGACCTAAACTGATGTTAGCAGTTTACACCTGCCCAATGCAGCTATGTAAATTACCATGGTCTTCAGGCATGTGTACTTATTTCCAGAATATATGGATTATTTATTTAAAATAGTTTGTACCACACATGTTTCACTCATTAGCCTGCTATCTTACGCTTACTCAAATTGCCATTTTAGAGGAAAAAATTATGTATTTTTTAAGCAAATACATAGGCCAGGAATCAAAACATTGACCCAAATGCTAATTGCAAAATACCATTCAAATGGTGGGATCCCTTTAGATCTAAATACGTTTGTGTTTTTTTGCAAGTCAACACATAACAAATTTGGTTTGTGTTGATACAAAACATCCCCACTCCCACAAAAAAAAGTTTTTTTTT
>JAOYSI010072732.1:0-17405 GCA_025775065.1 Hiodon alosoides | reverse complement strand
TATTTTACCTTTATGGACACAGTATTTTACCTTTATGGACACAGTATTTTACCTTTATGGACACAGTATTTTACCTTTATGAGGATCATAACATTTTGGATCGTTCACATGACAGTCCAGATTTTCCTATAGTCAGAGATAGATTTGAAACCAGTGAATTATCTCCATATACCTATACCCAAACGTAAAAGCCTGGTGGCAGGAGTTTAAACAGAGAGTTAAGTTGGGAAGATGCATTTAAGTGTGCATTAGCCTCAATGGTGTGCTCGAAATACAGCAATAAAGAAGGTTTTTCACAACGAAGTAGCTTCGACTTCTTTATTTAGAGAACTGATTACTGCTTACTCAATAACATACTGGAAGGATGGATGTGGGCCTGTTAAATAAGAGTGAGATTCATCACTTCAGGTCTTTGGTTTGGTCCGTGTTTGTCTTCCCAAATGTAACATTTGTCTTAGTTCACTATTACAGACATGCATGATGTTTGAGGAAAGCAATAACGCTGAGTTTAGAGAATGAGGACATTAAGCTTTTAATTGTTTTTATAAAACAGTAGTGGTACTGTAATCAAAATAAAACAGATGCTTAATTAGGCTTCAGATGAATCTGTGTTAACACAGAAAAGCATGGATTATTGGTTAAAATGGCAATATTTACACTGAGAATCGTTTTCTGTGCAAATCGCTATTGAGTTTATACAGGCGAAAAACTGAAAACGGGGTTATTACATTAACACCAAATATCTCGTTCCTAAACTTGAAGTTCCGTAGTTGTTGATATACACACACTTGTGGCCCAGTTTAAAGTTTTAAACGTCACATATCCTACAGCTGATGAGTATTAGCAAGACTTGGCTGATCAACACATAGCTAGTTAGCATATAACTGAATGCAGTAAAAAAAAATATATTAAGATTAATAAGGATATATAGCATACAAACTCAAAAGCAGATGCCAGATGACAGTTTCTAACCATTCAAGTCTGAATTTACCGGCAACCCAAAACCAGCAATAAATAACAGGAAAGAAAAATAAACTGCCCAATAGCTTTGTCTAATTTTTTGCAAAAACTGAGTGTTGAGTTTTGCTGAATTCTACTGATTTACACTCGAATGGAAAGATTTGGAGTTGATTTATAGTTGTATAAATTTGGACATTAGCATTATTAACGTCTCTATTCAAGTCATTCTATGTCCCTGTTTTACATAATAATAGATTCATTTGTTAGAAATAAGTATTTATTATTCATTATTAATTATCCATTATCAAATAGAAAATCGGCTAGCTGGTAAGAATAAACTCGCAGAATAATTTTCTTAAAAACTTCCTTTTCTAAGTTCATACGTCTTTGAGGTACACAGAAGTCAAAATGGTGCTACTTATCTCAATACGCCTGCATAAACATCTAAATTGTGACATTTGCGAAACTAACTGAAATCAACCGTCACCGTTTCACGTCCCTAATCACTGAAATCCCTAAACCTCAACTCATAATGCTAATTTTACAGAGACGCTAATACTAGGCTCCGCAACGAAACACGTGAAGTTTCACCTGTGGTCAAAAACGGATGCTACCCAAAGAACACAGCGAGAACACAGCGAGTGGCATGATGCATGCCATCATACCACCATATAACAGAGATTCAAAAATACAAATACGTGAAACTTACCTTTTTTTCATAAACTGTGAACCCAGATGTCCAGGAAGACCGAGTGTTCTCTTTAACTCAAGAGAATTGTGAAGGAAGTCGTTTGATCAAAGCAAAAGTTTTTAAAAAGAAAAAGAAAAAAGGAAAGAAAATTCCCCATATCCAAAGTCATTACAACTGATTTTCTCTTGTTTCCGTTAGTTTTCACCTAAAGGGATATTATTTGGTGTGTGGTGTTAAATGGACCAAAAGCTGTCCTCACGTCTTCGTTTGTGTTCAGATGAAGTATTTTGGTGTGACTGGTGTCCAAACCATCCATCCTTTTCTGCACATCGCCCCAGATATACATTTATAAAATATGTTCGCCAAAAGTAATTAGTAGTATTTTAAGGCCTGCCAAACATATCATATCATATATATATATATAATTTTTTTTTTCTCGGTAGTGACTACAGCTACCTTAACACGAAGAATGTAGTCTTTTTGTTTTAGATGAATAAAAATATATAATGTATATCTCTCATAAATGCTTAAACTTTGACTATTTGGTGCGATAACAGTTGCATTGCATTGCCACTGAAGACGTTGACAATTGCCTGTTGGAGTTTCAATGATCAGTTCCATTGATAAGATTACAGTTGATACACATATTTATCATGTCGTATATCGTGAACACGTCGGGAGTCTAAAACGTGATATTTTAAATTAAAAGATTGGCTTAAATATTTAAGTAAACCACGGGTCTCTTGTCTCTCTGGGTGGTTATGTAAGCACGGTTTTTCTCGGTAGTGACTACAGCTACCTTAAATTTTACAGTAGTGCAAACCGGTAAGGCCGGTAAGATGTCATCACAGCAAAACAAGTCATTCTCTTTTATATTTCATTTATTTCTAAAGTGACACTGGAAAAGTATAAAGTGCAACTGCAATATATTATAATATATTAATATATTATAAAAGAATAATTCTTCAGCTATATTCACCTAATCCGCGAGAAGCCTTTCAATTTAATATTCTGAGGTACTGTGCTGGTGATTTCGACATTGCCTATTTTGGTTAGTTAATCAGATCCCTATTTCCATAAAACAAGCGATATTTCCACCTTAAAAATCGGTCCCTTTCATTTGGTGGAGAAAGGCGGTATTTAAGGGCAATTTTAAGCGTGCATCAACGCATTCGGAAATAAGCTAATGTTAATTTCTTAATGTAATGAATAAAGGAAAATAAATCATCTAATAATTGCTCAGTGCATAACATTATATGATTAGTAATGCAAAGAATTTTTTTTTTTTTTTTTTTTTTTGTCTTTTGTAATCACACATCAGTTTGAAGGGATTTGGGATTCCTGGTATTTTTCCTGACAATTTCTGTACCATTCCCTTTGTTCGGGCTTTTTTCCAAGCCGCACAGAGATTCTGTAACGCCTTCTTCCATCTCCATGTACTCGCCTTTATCCCCCATTGAAGATGCCGTTGGCGAACCCCTGCATTTTCTGAGGAAGTTTGTCGGGAAATACGGACATGGGGGTGTGTTTTGTACAACTGGTGTTTGGTCTTCATTGTCGGTCTCTCTATGGTAAAAATAATTGAAGTTGGACACAATGACCGGAACCGGTAAAGCAATGGTTAATACACCAGCGATGGCACAAAGCGAACCCACAATTTTTCCACCAACTGTTATGGGTTTCATGTCTCCGTATCCAACCGTGGTCATGGTAACGACTGCCCACCAAAAAGCGTCAGGGATGCTAGTGAATTGAGACATAGGTTCGTCTGCTTCAGCGAAATACACCGCGCTGGAGAATAAAATAACGCCGATAACGAGAAAGAAAATAAGCAGTGCCAACTCTCTCATGCTGGCTCTTAGGGTATGTCCGAGGATTTGCAACCCCTTCGAGTGTCTGGAAAGTTTGAAGATGCGAAAGACCCTGACCAGACGAATTATTCTCAGAATTGCAAAAGTCATCGCTTGCTGTCCATTTCCTTGCTGATGGGCAAGATCTGTGCCAAGAGTAATGAAATAAGGCAAAATGGATACAATGTCAATAGTATTCATAATGTTTTTAAAGAAAGCGGCTTTGCTCGGGCTTGCGAAGAAGCGGACTATTATCTCAAACGAAAACCAAATAATGCAAACCGTCTCGATAATGAAAAACGGATCGTTGAAAGGCGTGAATCCATTTTCGCCCTGTGTTGAATTGGTAGCTCCATTTAGGAATTCTTTCTCATCCCTGAACTCCGGCAAAGTTTCTAAACAAAAAATCACTATTGATATAACGATTACTAAAACAGATACGACAGCAATTCCTCTTGCAGGAGTTGAGCTTTCGGGATATTCAAAAAGAAGCCAAACTTGGCGTTTGAATTCATCTTCTGGTAAGGGTTTTTCTTCTTCTTTCACAAAGCCCTCGTCTTCCCGAAACTTAAGCATTGCTTCTTCCCCGAGTTCATAGAACTTGACCTCTTCTGAGAAAATGTCAAAGGGTACATTGGTAGGTCGCTTTAACCTGCCCCCTGATTGGTAATAATACAGAATTGCGTCGAAACTCGGCCGATTTCTATCAAAAAAGTACTCGTTCCTCAGGGGGTCAAAGTACCTGATTCTTTTTTCTGGATCTCCTAGGAGAGTGTCTGGGAACTGGGCAAGAGTCTTCAGTTGCGTCTCAAACTTCAGACCCGACACGTTAATTACAACTCTATCGCAGCAACCGTACTCACTGTAAACATTTCCGTAGCCTGACTGGGGACGTCTATCGGTAACTGAAACCGTCTCGTCTTCATCATCCATGTTGCAGAGGTAACTTCTTCTCTTGCTTCTGGCGACTTCGGCAGCTCCTACGCCGTCTTCCTCTTCTTCGCCTCCCGCCTCCTCCTCCTCGATCATAATTTCCTCCTCAGATCCGAGCAGCGCCAACTCGGAGTGGCGTAAATCCCCGCCGAGATGCGGACGGTTCTTTCTCCGGTGCTCTGCACCCCGTTTCGTTTTCCCTCCTCTGAGAACTTGCTGTTTCGGCTCGGAGCAGTGCAGCTGCGTTTCTTGGGAAGAGGAGGAGCGCAAGGCGGTACCACTGCTACCGTTGTTGGCAAGGGAGAAGGAGGCGGCGCGAGACTGACACTGCTGTTGGTTATGGTTGTTAGGGTGATGACAGCATGAGACCGCTTCTCCGACCGATGCCGCTTCAGCAGTAGCTGCTGGGGCCGCTCGCGTGTGTGCCTGTCTCTCCCTCTCGCGCTCTCGCTCCCTCGTGCGTGCTTGGGCGTATCCGTGAGGCAGGTGACTGTTGCATCCACCACTTTCCGCACTTACCATAGCGAACTCCATGTTACTGGTCTGTCAGTTTAAGTTAATTGCTTTATAACGTGGGGGAAATGGCGGATTCACTAATGCATCGGCAAAACCGTGCACCTGTTACTCTATTCCCACAGCTATAAACTAGGGTAGTTGTGATATAAACTAGGGTAGTCCCCGTCTATATTTTATCTGATGTTTCAACAGTCCAGGAACAGTGCCACTTCAACTACATCATTTTATGTATTATAGCGGCATACACTGAAACTATTATATATTCCGTTCAAACTGTGTTTCACGGTATATGCAACATTTAAAAAGCATACCCTCATGTTTACGACATCGTTATATTCAAGATTTTTTTTTTCTCCCTTAAATGCAGTCTTTGCATATCATTTTCTCACGAAGATAATTCCCCAATCGAAGCCATGTGCGCGCAATTAATCTTCCGGGAAAAAAACATTCGAAGATCCGGAAAATTATTCAATAGCGACCGTCACATGTTTTCCCTCTTTGTCCTTGTGCTCTTCAGATGGATCTCCGTGATTTCCAATGCTAAGAAATAGAGCCATTGTTGATTGTATGTTCCCTATATCTGTTGCCTTTGCAGTGAGGCGTTAAACGACGGCTACTTCAATTTCTGCCGTCATGTTCTGGTTAACTATTCCTTGGACGCCTACA
This sequence comes from Hiodon alosoides, assembly GCA_025775065.1. Classification (NCBI taxonomy): domain Eukaryota; kingdom Metazoa; phylum Chordata; class Actinopteri; order Hiodontiformes; family Hiodontidae; genus Hiodon; species Hiodon alosoides. The sequence goes on along the minus strand of JAOYSI010072732.1, from coordinate 11,789 downwards.
GTAATTGAGAGGTAAAACACAATATTGTTATAAACGACCAACCATATCTGTAATTAAATTAATAATCATAATAATAATAATAATAATAATCGCTATATTAACGAAATAATAATAGACACACATATTTAACCAAGCCAGCCCACAAGTAATCACTCAGAAACAATAAAGATAATAGAGGCCAGTTCCCACATGCATAATTGAATTGGCAACAGCGCCTAACGCAGTCTTCCCTATACGCGTCACTCCGTCAGTGCATGCTATATTCCTCTACCTTCTCCCCAAACACGTAATCTCGAAGGTACTTACATTAGCAAACCAGTGTGCATTCTTTTTTCCTTTCTTCAAAAATAACGGATTGATCATCCGGGTTGTGATGTCGAGGTTGCCTCGTTTCTTCTTCTTTGTTGTGGTCGGGCAAACGACAAAAAAATCACAACCTTTAAATATGTGGTCTTTGAAATAGTACTTTTGCTCTGGTTGCACTCGACACAGTATTATTTTAGTTAATGATGCTTATGTGACAGCCCAACATATTGTCTGAAGCCCCCTAGACCTGTATTGCGAAGACGAAAAATGCACACGAAAGCTTCACAATCAGTAAATATATGTGATATTTCAAAAATACCAAGCAATTAGATTCGACTTCGATATTACGGAACTGTTCCGCAAGGCAACACATCAAGAACAACCATCACTTCCTCCTCATTTCGAAAAAATAACGCTGAACCAATTATCGCAAAAACAAACAAACAAACAAAAAACACCAGCATTGATGCCGAGACAATGGCTCAGTAGATACAGTAACTTATAAAGTAAGAGTAAGAATCTTTCCGTCGTTCTGCTTTCCCATTGTGCATGTTTAGAACAGCGCAACACGGTCGCGGTAGGTATGTTCTGCAGCGCTTCCTAGACTTAGATCATCCCTCAGTGGTTACAATGTTGCATTACATTAGCCATAGTCGTCCCGCAGTCTGCAACTTTTGCCTCTAGCACAACTGTTGCCGTTATCCATCTATTGCATCTGAGAGGTCTTATGTCTATGCAACCGTAATTAGTTAATTTATAATTAATGTCTTACTATATTTATTCATATGAACTATTATTGTCCATTTTTATCAACGAATACTGGAAATTAGAAAATATACGGAGATAATAACGAATTATAATAAAGCGAAACATTGGTGCCCAGATTATGAAATTTGGTATTTCTGATCGAACACTTTTGCGCATATATGCACCCCCGCTATAGCGGTGTAAAATTTGAATTACGTTGTTGAAGCGAAAGTCAGGACCTCATTTCAACTGCTTACATGAAACTAAATTTAAACTTCTTCACCGATTAACTGGTCACCAACGTGTCGAGCTTTAGAACCATTTATGTTAGAGTTAATTTGATATTGATAACGGATAAAATTCAGGAGTTATTCAGTGTATTGTGTCAACACTTAAACTATGGATACATCATGCATATCTTAGCATGCCTTAGCAGTTAGCATAATTGTTGCACTATAGTGCTGCATTTCTTTACGTTGCATTGGTTCTTTTTTATTACTGAGTATTTCTATGATCGTCCTTGTTTCTCGGTTTTTCTGATATTACACAATGTTGCTTAATCCCTAAAAGGCTCTGATGGCGCTACCTCTTTTTTAGATTGCATTTCAACGTTTATATACTAATTTACAAGAGACCAGAGTCAGAATTCTGCAAAAGCACACTTACACCATTTATATTAACTTAAAAGTCCTCTTTCTAAACATATTCTCATTCTCCTATAGGCTATGCGTTCATCTATACTTAATTTACTACAGTATCCATTAAACAATTAAATTATTATATAACAGTGGAAAGTGTGCCCTCTACTGTATGGATAAATAAACCGCACAAAAATTAACACATTTATTGTTTAACGCAGAAGAAAAAAAGAATATATAAAAACATAAGTCAATATTTATTTAAATATATTTTTTAAATTTAGTTTTCAATGACTCAATGTTGTTGATTATGAGAGTCTTTATATCCGACACTCATTTATTTATATCAGTTTTATTTGAAAAGGTCATTTTAATAAATATAAAGTAGTATTTAAACATGGGATGAATGTTGCAAAACCTTCAATAAAGAATTTCTATCACTATCAGGTGTTAAAGCATTTCATACACCAATAACACGGAGTAATAATAAAAAATAACACTCATGATTGTATATTTGATTAATTTAAATAATTTAATTTATAGTATACAGTATATTGCAAATGACAATATATCTGCAGCACACCCACCACAGACACATAAAAACTTTACCATAAATAAATAAAGCCTCTGTAAACGATATCCACTCAAAATCAGGGTAGTTTAGCTCCTTTTCCTCCAATGTAAAATTAAGTATACTTTCTACTTTGGAATGTGTAGTAAAGACTGTTATCACGTTAATTTTCTTTTGTCTATTTTCATGACTCTCAGGAAAAGGAATGAATCTGCCGGGTTGCACACTTGTTGCAAGCCAAAGGTTAAAATAGGCGGTTCAGCGTAGTGGCTCGTGTGAAAACATGTGATATGTTCTTGACTCTTACGACAGGCTTTTCAACATTACATCACACGTTTTTAGAAACTGTAATTGGCTAGCTAACATTAACAGCTACAGTTTAACATAAAATCACCTTTCAAAGAAATTAACCTCATTTCCCCTTTAAGGAATATTTTCCTCTGCTCCAGTTACATGTTTGGGTTAAGAGACGACGTGCTGGTTTTGTTTGATGAGAAGGCCCTGAAGACGCAGGTACTCATTAGCCTGCTGGCTAGCTAGCGAATCCAGTTTGATTAATAACTAAATGTTGGCTTTTGTTCCTTAGGTTCGGGTTGCTCATAAACTGTCTTTGGATTAACGTAAACGTAACTAGACACGAAGAGTTTACTTGTTTGTGATTACCGTCCAGTATGTCTGGTTGGGGGAAAAAAACACGATAAGATTTCGTTAGCTTGCAAATGTAGTTCTTGACTGACAGGTTTTAAAGAGCGTCAGAACGTTGGTTGGTGAAATAAGGAACTGCGTTTTAGTTGAGAGAATGCCCTCCTCCGTTTCGTGTTTTTTTGCCGGTTTATTGGCGTTTTGGACTAAACGGGAGGTTTTCTAAAATTGTAAATGTCGTTTTAATGAATTTTGCTTATTTTCTAGCTACAACAATTCGTAAAGTGAGTCATTTAGATTTGAGCATATTCCGTTACATTAATACCCAGCCATGGTTGTATGTTTGCCAACGGTCTCTTTGTGGGACAAATGTTACTGACCTGGGGTACAGCGGCTTGCCCCACAGTGCTTGATGGACTTTTAAAAGTGCATATGTGTAGGCAGTTATGTTGAGGACACAATTATATCACCATAGTACGACCTCGTAAACACTACACAGACGTACCAGATTTATTACTTAATAATTAAAACAAGAACAATCTATCTAATGAAGTAATCATTTTCAAAATGCTACCGACTCTTATTTCTTATAATTCATTTGACGGGGTTTAATGCTGTACCAGTAAAACGTGCGAATTATTATTGCGGTCATATTTAACTTTCTATTTTGTAACTACCTTCTAACTTGTTTTCTAGCTTAGCCAGAGCTGGAAAACTGATTACAATGTAAACTTCCTTTGCTTCTAGTTTACAATACAAACGATAACACTGAAAATGCAGATGCAGTTATTCTCTTGTTTTGGAGACAACAACAATAATAATAATAAACAAGATGTCTATGTTTTTTATATCTTCCCACCGGTATATAGTTCGTTTTTATTTTTTATTTTGCAGCAGATTGGTACATAAATCTATTTGTTGTCACTCTGAGCCTAGTCGAAGGTGTATGGAGATATCCAAAAAAAAAATATTGTGAGAGGCCACCGTAAGTTGTTGTGAAACATGACTGTTGTATTGGGAACAACTGTATACTTTTTCACTGACATCCTGTTATTTTCCTTAATGGATATCATTTTGGCCAACAATTGGGGCTGAGTCAGTAAAGGTCTTTGCAGGTTTGTATCCAGCTCCTGTGGTGATTGTGACTGGTAGAGCAGTGCTTCTCTGGGTTCGTAGCTAACCAGCGTCTCCTGACTTTTAGGCCCCTGCAGACTGGCAGTGCCGTCCAGAGGGACATGTCTCTCCTTCAAGGGGCGATGAACCTCTTGTGCAGACTGTGTAACCCGGTGAGTGGAAGGGAGGCGACGGGTTGAATCGGAGGCGACTAGTTCGTATTCCCCCTCCCTGTGTGTCGTGGAAGGTTTCGTAGCAACGAGCAAAGATGAATTAGCACAATAAACCTTACTAAGCACATGGCAGTTTTGTGCTTGTTTTGAACTCTGAAAAGAAGAAACAGATGAGATGAATTGCCTACTACAGTACACTTTACTCATTCATCTGTGAAAATTATAGTTCAATTTTATTGGCTGAAATTGCTACAACCTTAAATCATCAGTAGTTACATTTCACAGTAAATGTTTTGCATGTCCTTCAGGCTGGCTCTTACGCCTCCCTTGGTTCATCAATGTGTGTTCTTGTTAGAAGGAGTTCTCTTCCTGAACTGATGGTGGCGATGTTCTCAAGTTTTACACGCAGCATAAATTAACTCCTACTTAGCGAATCTGCACCAATGCATATCCGGAGTGCGTAAGCTTTACCAGTGACAATAGTAAGTGATGTGTGTGGATATGATGATGATGATGATGGCTTACGATAGCCCACCTTCTGACATCTTTGGACTCGTTTCTTTTGGACCCGTGGTATTGGCTGTAGCCGGACACACCCCCAGTGTCCTGTCGATTGCTTTGCCAGTTTCGGTTTACGAAGGCCTTTAAAAGTGCCGTTTTCCTTCAGCACATGTTTCTCAGATTGGCTGATGCTTCGTTTGAGCACATTTTCTTGGAGTGCTGAGTTGAAGCAGAGTCTGCATGAATATTTGTTTTTTAATTTTTAATTTATACGTTATATGTGTTTTATCTGTTTTTTAATTCATGGCTATCCGCCACATCAATTCACTGTTCAAAGGTAATTGCAGAGTGATAAGCAATACAGAACATTGGACTTATAAAGTGAGGCAGCAGGGTTACTTTAGGTCAGAAATATTGAGTAGATTTGATTGTAATGCAGTGTAATCCTGTTTACATGGTCAAGACCGTCTCAGATAATGGTGATATTCATATAGTTGTGGCTGTTTTTTTCCCCTAGAGCGTGCTCTGTTTCAATGAGATTCATTATGAACATTTCTGCCACTGTAGAATCCTTACCTCCTATATGCAGTGGTGGCTGACACATTTGCCTGGGCCTGGTTAGGGTTATCATGTGACATCTTAATCACCCACTTCTCGGCAGAGCCCATCCAAAATAAGCAGGTCTGCACATTGGTCATAACCAGCATGGTTAATTTTTCTGGGCCAATGTATTCCTTTCCCAAGCAGAACTTGCAGATGTCTAAAGAGATTTCGGTTATTGTAGTTACCCAATCGGAGACTGAGTTTCCCCGTCAGCCTCAGTGTCTATATGGGAAAGTAATGTCGATCTACGGGGACAAACAGCTGTGTGCTCCGCTCCCAGATCTCTGGCTATCTGTGGTTCAAATCCAAATGCAGACGTGACTTACAAATGTACTGATTTCTACATTTTTGGGCTGCTTTTTAGGTAAGATCAAGCGTTTTAGTTTATGATTTGAAGAGATTGGTTGGCTGGCTATTTTTACCTTGTTGGAGCTGTTCGGGGAATTAAAAGAGTGTGAATAACCTACAATAACCCCCCGTCTCTTCTCCCTCCTCCATCCTCCCTCCTCCCTTTCTGTTTCTCTCTCTCTCTCTTTTTTATCTGGATTCCACAGGACCAAAGTTGACTGGTCTCAGAAACTGGGTCTGTCGAACGGAGGGCGAGACAATTCTCTCCAGGGTGGAGCACGTGCTGAATTGCTACTGACGACAGTATTCGTTTAGGAAGTGCTGACGCTTTTTTTTTTGTTTGGGGGGGAGGGGGGAGAAATTATGGGGGTACAAAAAGCTCATTTCCCTGATCTACTTGTGGAGAAAAGCTAAAACGGGCAACTACAGAGGTATGTTGATACTTGTTTACATTTGAATGAATGTGCACAGTTACTCATGAGCTCACGCACACAGCTATACATGATAAAAAAGGCACAATCTGGAATACCTCTTAATAAAATCTACTTTAAAAAAAATCTTATTAGCAAAGTGTTTACTTTAGTGGTTCCTGACTGTGCTTGACCTTAAAGGCTGTTGAAGGTAGAATACAATACTGTGTGTTAGGAGTCAGTTGCCTTGGGAACTGAAGTGCTATGCATTCAGATGCATTAGACGACGGCTTCATTTGACCTGTTGTTTCTGGACATCTGGAAAAGAAGACTTTAAGACATACATACATATCGTGTAAGAAGTAAAATATCGTAAAAAGATTATTTAATCCATCATAAAACTACACTGTATGCTAAGAAGGCACACTCAGACATCACTGAGAGCCTTCACTGTCGATGCTGTAAATAAATACATTTTTATTATATTAATACTTCTGTATCCACACATATTAGTTATCTGTTTTTAAACATGTCAGTGCTACCATCATGTTGCATGTGCTCCTGCTGCAGCTGTTAACAGCGCGTACATGCGTCTGGCTGTGTGTTCAGTGCAGCTTTATGATAACAGCCATCCCCAACCGTTTGCGTCACCGTTATGCCAGAGCAGACAATTAGTCAAAAATCACATGGCACCAATTAACACAATAATTCGATTGAAGTTAAAGGTTTTTGCTATGAAACCTTAAAGTCTGTACTGAAAAATGATCAGGACGTAAGTAATTTTTAAAATAATTCTAGAATAGCTCCCTAAGAAGTATGCCAGCATGTTGGATTTGTTTTGAATTTGTTTTCACAAATGGTACGATAGCAACATATGTACACTTGAAACTTTTAAAAACTTTCTTCAGTTTATTTTGGCAGAGAGCTTGATTGAGCGCGATGATTAGAGTTTATTGAAAGTCCAATACTGTGAGAGTATCGAGAACCCTAAGTAGACTTTCAAACGGTTGATTCAAGGTCTACTGATGAGCTTATAGTTGGTTTTCAATGGGTAATTACATCTCCCTAAGGCAGCACTTTAGTCAGACCAAGAGGTTCTGAGGCTAAACGGAATCTGCAAGCAGGGTGAAATACAGCCAATGTGTGTGAGCTTATGTTGAAGAAATGAATTACAAACGCTGATGGTCTGTAAAGGTGACTGTTTTAGGGGCGTGTAGTGAAAGTGATTGCTGTTGACTACAGCTCACAAGGAGAAAACACTGCCTGTGTGATCTTTTTCACCCCACTGAGACTTGGCTTGAAAGAAGTATGTGATTTCCATCCATGCACGGAGAACAGGCCCAGAAATAATTTGAACCTTTGTGATTGGAGCTGTAAATACCTTTAAATAAACAAAAGGCCCCTCCGAGTGTAAATTGACTGTCTTTAATGGCTAACGAAATGAAGGTTTCCTCCTGAATGAAATAGTTTGCTTCGGCCTGTAAAACAAAGGAAGACGAGCTCATGTTTATGGCTGGACCTTTGGACTCACACCTAGACAGTGGAAGTGATTGCCTGAATAAACAGCGCCGGGCCTCCCTTCGCCCTCCGGCGCCTCAGAGAACTGGAAGAGTTGGAATTCCGGATAAGACATGAGAAGGGTGAAGAAGACTAAAGTTGTGGGTGATTTTCTTTTTGTTGAACTGGGTAACGCCTGTATTCCTTGGGTTCTGCAATAATTGTATTATGTATGCTGTTGTAGAGGAAGGTGTTAATGTAAGGCTGTGACTCGGTGGTTAATATGCTGCTGTTATGGTAAGGTAAGTGCTGGCGATTTTTAGCCGCGCTACACTCCCAGTTTGGGACGATGGGGGGTCGGCTTTGCTCACAAGTGCACAGTGAAGTTGCCTGGTAAGGAGATCAGTGTTGTGAGTAGCAGTGTGTGGGAAGCTGTGTGACCTGACGGACCCACGCACAGGCCATGCTTGCGTTAAGCTCCAGGGGTGCTCTGACCACTTGGCCAGTCTCTTGTGGTTTTGAGGTGGTGAACTGAGGACATTGCTTCTCTCAGCGCGGTTTTTAGGGTGGCGGATTGTTCTGAACTCGACTGTGAGAACGTTGGGACTATTTGGTCAGCTGGGCTGAAGACATGGTTCAGCTGTTGAACTCTCTTACAGCGAAAGAGTCAACCTTGAGGATTCCTTGACCACAGCAAATTTATCTCAACAACGGCCAAAGTTAATTCACAAAAGTGCTATAATGGTGGTCGATTACTTTATAAGAGTCTTAATGACATATTTAGTATGACTTTGTAAAGTTTTCCCCCGTTTTCCACACGTCAGCAAGCTTGCTGGGAGAGGAGGGTTTCAGGTCCGGCAAAGTGCCGCTCTCATCACTTTCACTACCCCCGTGCACGGAGGGAAGGGCGTCTCCTTTATGGGTACCTCGGCCTGTGCCTCTCCCTAAAGGGCTGGCAAGGGGAACTGGACTTCGCTGTACTTTCACTGGTTCCCACGACTCCGGCTCGCTTGTGAGGGGTGGACAGCGGAACACTCAGCTGTAGGTGTACCTTAACCGTGTGCACGGAGCGACCGCATGCAGCCGGACTCTTGACTTTGTGTTGACCGCTGGTTGTGTTGACCGCTTGTGAGGGGTGGACAGCGGAACACTCAGCTGTAGGTGTACCTTAACCGTGTGCTCGGAGCGACCGCATGCAGCCGGCCTCTTGACTTTGTGTGGACCGCTGGTTGCCACCCATTGCCCGGGTTTTCCTGTGGTAAAGATTGTTAACTTTCTCATTTGTGTCCACCAGGGTGAAGATTGTTAACCTTCTCATTTGTCTCCGCCAGGGTGAAGATTGTTAACCTTCTCATTTGTCTCCGCCAGGGTGAAGATTGTTAACCTTCTCATTTGTGTCCACCAGGGTGAAGATTGTTAACCTTCTCATTTGTGTCCACCAGGGTGAAGATTGATTTCGTTATGACAAGCTGCTGTGCAGAAGATGTCCACCTTGTCTGCGACTTACATCTCTGATGTTGTTGGACATGGTAAGAAAGTCCAAATTTTTCCCACTCATGCCGTGAACGTTAATCAAGAGAGAAAATGATGAAGGTGATATGAAGTTTAGCTGTACTAATCGGATTAGAACAGGAGCAGATTATTGGCTTCATCTTGCTACTTGACTATGAAGCAAACCCCTTTTGAAAGGCTGAAGTGATAACGTGGGGAAGATTTACGCTTTATTCTGCTTTAACAATGCTTAGCTTTAGAGTGGAAGGTACTGTTTCTGGTTTACCGTCCCCTAATTCTCTACAGACAGAGAGGGAAAACGGTGCATTTCTTAAGAACTGCTAGATGGCATCAAGGCCTTAATGGGGGTGAAAATTAAATCATTGAAATATGAGGTCATATCCCACCAGTGTTTCTAGAATAACTTTAACAACCTTGTACTTTTTAATGATATAAAAGTAAGGTTTTACGGGATCAGTAGGTGAATTATGTAGTTGGTTAATTGACATGCTCAGGGACCTTATAAAAGTGTATGTTTTGGCATGGATAGTCTCCGAAATCTATTATAGCAGGTGCTTTGATATAGTTACGCCCTCTAGAGTAAAACACTGTCTTCAGTGTGTCCTTTCATGATTCGGTATTTAAAAAGACATACCAGTGGTACCTTTTTTTTTCATTTAATAAAATTCTGGAATACTGTACCAATGCTTTCCTGAATTATAAATTCACCACCTGATTGTAAATTCCAAAATAAATTAACTTGAAGCTTAATTTAGATTAATCTTGAAGCTTGTTATTAATGTCAAATATACTTTGTTCGAAATGGGACTTAAGATTATTATATCGAACAGCGTTGTTACTTTGAAGTCTTCTGAATTTTTGTAAGGTTATATATATATATATCACACACACACACACACACTCTCTCTCTCAGGGAGATCTTAAGGAGGACATTGAACCCCAGTACTATTTCAACATTTGACCCAAAGCTGCTACATCAGACAGAGCATGTCGTATTTAGACTTTTAAAAGGGATATCGTAACATTTTCCGAAAACTCTGAGCGCAGTTTTATTGCGTTGCGAGCCAATCCTTTGAGAGTAACTGCGCCAACCCACCACAGAACCTCCACACTCCCTTTTTCCGGCGCCCATGTGACCATGGGGTTTTTGTTCTCTTCCTGTGGTCACAGGTCCAGCCAAGGTTTCTCAAGTTGGCACTTCTCTTTTAGTGGGAGCTGAACGCTGGCTTTTATTTCCCGGGCCTACGCAGCCTGGGAAAACGTTGAGCCACTAAGCGCTCTGAAAGGCGTCCTCATCAGCGGGCCGTGGTGGCGATGCAGATTACATGCCTCCTCCTCTGTGTCTCGGAGATGACTGGCATGACACAAAGACCACACTTATCACGGCATGCTGTTGGGAATTTCTTATGGAGTGGAGATCTTAAAAGGTCACTCTCTTTATCTCATTTCACTGTGTCAGTTTGGCCCTGTATTTCAAACAGGCTGTCACTTGTGCTGTTGTCAACATGGGGCTTTTTCTGTGTGTGTAGATGCATGTTAGGAGAAGGTTTATTTAACCCCCTGTTAACAATCGGGCCTCCCCAGTATAAGCTCTGATTAACTTTGGCCCTTGACATGAGAATGAAGTTGTTAGCAGAGATCTAGAGATCATGACACGGAGATTTCTGAAGAGCTCAGAAAAATAAATAGTTAATGTGTAGTCCGAAAAGAAGCCGTTTCCAAGACGCTGGAGCTTTCTAAATTTGGGCCTGCAGGAAAAATCTTTCCCAAAGCAAGGTGTAAAATAGTCCAAGAAGTCACAAACAAAAATGTTAGAATGTCCGGAAAAATATTTTTTTTGCATAGTATATTTGCGTTAGTCAGAAATTCTAATTGTGCAATTTCATAAAACATTTTTATTGCGAAGTATAAAAATGACATATTAAATAAGTAGTAAATGAGCGTTGTGTACGTTCATCTGTTTCATTCAGATTTTGCTGATTGGAGACTGGAGATTATCTTGACTATGCAGAATTAATTTTAAGTACTGGTCAGAATTTAATTTACACCAACGAGTTTAACATATTTAGGCCAGCGTTTTTGAATTAGAATACATGTCAGATACTATTGCACCCGAGATACAACTGACTACATTCACTGTTGATAAACAGTACTGTGCAAAAGGCACGTGTAAAATAAAATGATGTAAAGTCAAAAATAATAAAATTCAAAGTTTGTAAATATAAGATAAATACTATAAAGTTGGTGCTGCTGTAAATGTTTACTCCCTGTGGTTCCCCATTGAGAGTAAGACATTTTTTATTTCTGTGCCAGGTGGTAGTAAAGCGTTCACCACAGCACCTGAGCTGCAGCTGGACCTGGACCTGGACCTGGACCTGGGTGTGGTGGAGGAAGGCGCTGCTGTGGTGACCCAGGTCGCCAATAAAGACCTGGTGTCTCTGTCCCCCCTTTCCACTGTCCCCACCCCTCGGAATGACCACTCCAGATGTCCAGAGCTGAGCTGCACCACGACCATGGAATCCAGCCACATCAAGATGGAACCAGATGGAGACATGCTGCCAACTAACGCAGGTAGGGTGACGAAGGGAGGGTGACATGCTGCCAACTGACGAAGGGAGGGTGACGAAGGGAGGGTGACATGCTGCCAACTAACGCAGGGAGGGTGACGCAGGGAGGGTGACGCAGGTCACTCGTGGTGACTTCTAACCAACATTTATACAAGGTGAGC
>JAOYSI010072731.1:0-21019 GCA_025775065.1 Hiodon alosoides | reverse complement strand
AAATATAACAGTGAAAAATGATGCGATGCCTACATAATTCCACACTTCCCACAGAAAAGCATCAGAGTGCCAAACTTGTGGAATTGCAGTTAGTGGAACTCACCTGGAAGTTGGCATTTCCTCTGGGTGGTTTTAGGTTGTGGGGGGGCAGGGGAAGAGATTACTCTATACCACACAGTGAGTCTTGAACATACTTAGTTCAAAACTTGTTCTACAAAAAAAACAAAAAGGTATTGGATAGCATCTTCTGATAGTAAGCTGTGATTGAAAGTTCACTACACCATAATAATTAACAGCATAACCTGTGGTTGTCATGTTTATTAACTCGCCACACCATAGTTGGCACTGGACCGTATAACCTGTGGCTGTCATGTTTATTAACTCACTATACCATATTTGGCACTGGACAGTATAACCTGTGGCTGTCATGTTTATTAACTCACTATACCATATTTGGCACTGGACCATATAACCTGTGGCTGTCATGTTTATTAACTCACTATACCATATTTGACACTGGACAGTATAACCTGTAGCTGTCATGTTTATTAACTCGCTACACCAAAGTATGCACCGGACCGTATAACCTGTGGTTATCATGTTTATAAACACGCTACACCATATTTGGCACTGGACCATATAACCTGTGGTTGTCATGTTTATTAACTCGCTACACCATATTTGGCACTGGACCGTATAACCTGTGGTTATCATGTTTATTAACTCGCTACACCGTAGTAGGCACTGGACCGTATAACCTGTGGTTGTCATGTTTATTAACTCGCTACACCGTAGTAGGCACTGGACCGTATAACCTGTGGTTATCACGTTTATTAACTCGCTACACCGTAGTAGGCACTGGACCGTATAACCTGTGGTTATCATGTTTATTAACTCGCTACACCGTAGTAAGCACTGGACCGTATAACCTGTGGTTGTCATGTTTATTAGTATTCTCCACACCACATCCAGTTCCATGCCCACTGTCCATCCCCGTTTTCCATGTACCATTCCTGCAGTGGTACACAGCTACTCGTTTCTTAATGATGTCACAAAATTGGAGTTCATTCAGTTCTGAGTTCTATACACTGCTCAAAATTAAATATAAAGACCTAATAATTTCTCTTCTTCCATGTTACATTCTTACCAGGGATATACAGCAGTCTGCAACTCGAAATCCGCTTTGCCTTGCAAAAACCTATGTTTTATTGATAAACGCGACGTAATACCAACTATTTCCATCTCTGCATACCAATACTTTTATATAACAATTACAAATGAATACGCTTGCTGATTTTAATTTCAGCTTTTGTTGTACCCCTAAGTAAGGTACTTGATTCAGTACATATACAACAGTATAAATTGGTAAAAATGGATAAGAGCATGTGCCGCGGAACTCATTTATACCATGATATCCTCTTCCATCTGCATCCTCTCCCAGGCATGGGAGGGACAAACTGTGGCCAGTCTGAAGAGGGGTATCCTCTCCAGTGTAGTCCTGGCAGCAAGAACCAAGGATCAAGATGGAACCACCTGTAGTGCACTGTTGGCTTTGCCTCAACCCTTCCACAAAGTGCTGAAGCTGAGGAGCTAAAATCCATAGATCCTCACGGATTACTTTGTTATTATTTATTCCATATGTGTCTGCTATTATGCCAATGTCCAGGACTTCACTCCACTGTCTCTGGGTTTAGGGAATCATTTTCCAGTCTTTCCAGTTTGGCACTGGGTTTTCTGGTTTTTTTTATTTATTATTCCCTCTGTTCCAGCGTCTTGTGATAAATTATATTCGTAAAAATGCTCTAAACAAAGTTTGATTCATTGTTTGCAGCAAGACAAAGTCCCATAAATTATGCTGTACTGGAAATAAATCACCATTTATGCTAGTACGGCAACATGAGTAAATGAATATGAAAAAAGCCCGCACAGTATATGCACAGAAGGACTGCAGTTTACACTACTAGTAAAAACTGCAGACTGCAAATTGAAATACCTTTCAAAGTATTACCCGGAAGAAGGTATAGCGCAGAAAAGTTAAAAGCAAGGCAGTGGTTGAAACGCATCGATTTTATTCTCCTCCGGGGAATAAGTAAACAAAACGTATGTTTGTGTGTGTATGTCGCACTCCTGTAAAGAAATATGACCACTGCAGGCAGGAAAGAACAGGATGATATGGTAGCTGTTGGAGGGACACCGCTCCAAAGCGTGATTTTGAATGGCTGCACTGTAATTTATATTTCACGAAAATCGTCAAGGCAGGAAACGCTGAGATGTTTCAACCGCATGTGGGTTACACCCTTAAAGCTACACAGCAGCATTTAGTATGGTTTCTAACAGGCAACCCTACTTAAGCCACGTTTAAAATGATACCATTTTATCATAATACCCAATTACATGTGTTGTCCAATCAGGTACAAGTCCACTTAGCCCAAAGTTTTCTGAAGTAAACAGACTTTGAAAACACTGATGATAACATTAGTATTAGTAGTAATCAAGTATTACAATCGGAGAAACCAAATGCCAAAAAAAAAAAAAAAAAAAGGGGTGCAAAAGTGAGTCTCTATTACATAAATTTTTTTCGGCAACCCAAAACAATAATTAAGTAAAACTATGTATAATTACTAAATATTTAAAGAAATATAATATTAGAAGGCTAGACTATGGTGTGAATTGGAGCGAACCATGGCCAAGGTCAAAATGACGATCGATTAAACCAGAAAGAGAGTGGGTTCGTGTACGGACCCATGAGGATTCATTCTCCACACACAAAAGTTAGGCAAAAATAACTTTTCCTCATTTTCTACCAATGTGAAACCGAGATACTTGCTGATTTTCAGTAATCTAACTAGCCGAGACCCAACGCATGGCATAGAATTCTGAGGCTCTGTGAGATGGAATGTAGTAGAGATCACACTAAACTAAATTCATGCTGGTTTACAGGGATTGGGGACGAGCATCAGTGCGGAAAAATAGCACCAAAGCTGCCTCACTTTGCATACATTGAGTTGTATGGTACGTTTCAGCCATGGACAGCTTTCCTAAGGGGATCCAACCAGCAGCCAACTGACCAGAGATCCGGCATGGGTATAAAGGCGGCCTGCTACAGTCTATCCGCAAGCTGGAAGGCATTCCAAGACAGAATAAGTTGATCTTAGCCCTTTAGCAAGACATACTGTGCTATAAGATCAGGTCACTTAGTTTACCTAAAAGTATAGATTGCTGTGCTGCTGAGAAGACAAGGAAGGTTAATGAATCACTAAAACCCATTCTTACATTTTGGTCCAATCAGCATCAGTTATATTAAAACCGAACAGTTTTCATTTAAAAGTGTCTGCTAAGCATGTTAACAGTAGTTTGCATGCCTCTAGTATTTCACATTTATACAGAATTGTCTTTACTGCAACAAGATAGTCACACACACACACACACACACACACACACACACACACACACACACACTATCGTTTAGCAATTAATATCTTAATTAGTGGATAACCATGTTCTTTTTAAAATTAAGGTTTAAGAAAAAGTATTGGTTTTGTTGGGGATATTTTTTTGAATACTTTTTTTTTTTTTTTTTAAATATGAAACTTAGGAGACAAAATGGATTAGGAAAATCAAGTCAAAAAAATCCTTTCGATAAAATTAACATGAATAATTTCTAGCAACATTAGTAAATTGATCATCTCTCAAATTTTAACAAATCTGATCAACGATTAAAATTCTAAAACACAAATAATAATATACTACAGGTGCTAAAACTCAAATTCAGTGAAGCTGTTTTCAAACTTTAAAAGAGAATGCACCAACACCTCGAACACTTTTTCCAGTTTTATAAGGGATTGCCATTTAAACCAGATATTTTACATTTGGTCATTTGATTGAAGGAAAGAAACAATGAAAGCTAAGAAATATAGCAGTTATTATTTCATCAATGCTAATGGAACAAACCTAAACATAACAACCCCCCCACCCCCCAATGATGGTGGAGACTTCAGAATAACTCACCAATACCACAAGACGTATTGGTTAGAAGCATGAAAACTGACAGAGCTGTAAAAGTATTTAAAACCTTCAGGTATCACTGCACACAGCTAGAATTTCAAAACTGTTTTATTACAACCACTGAAATTCTAGAACAGAGTGCTGGAGGACATTCCACCGATAAACTTAAAACCGTCATCAGATTGTACAAGTGAAGAGTTGCATGCAATTTTACACTGGAACACTAAAGCCTACTCTAATATAAATTCTCATTCACATAACATTTGACGCCTGAAGTTTCAGAAGACAAAAATATGGACGTTAAGAAGCAATCTGTGCAACTGCCAAGGCAAGAAGAATCTACATCTAGAGTGGATGATGACTCACAGTTGATGCCCCCCACCCCCCACCAAATTCTCCTGTTATAGGTTCTGTGAGTAAATCTTTTTTTTCAGGAAAAAAAATGTTATTTCCCACTCTGTCAACTATGACTATATATGGCAATAAGATCTTTTGCCAAAGGAGGAATTGGGGTTTTATTAAAGCATTTATTATTTTATTTTGGGAACCTTGACTGCCCATTCGTTGCTACACTTGACTACAAAGGTTAGCTCACCGTATTTTTTTTTTGTTTTTAATTAAAATTAGGCACATAAAGAAAGCTAAAATTGTAAAGAAATGAGAAAACTAACATCAAACATAAGACTGGGAAAAGGTGCCCGTTTCGCTTTTTTAAACAGTAGAAATACTGAGAAAGAGCCTGTTGTTACGAGCTCAGTATCGTCTACGTTTGTTGTTGGGCCCATCAAAGACTCCGCCTTGGTTCCCTCTTCCAAACCCGCCAGGCCCACCCGCTCCCCCCATCGGTCCCGCCCCCACCAGGGGCGGCTGCTGCTGCTGCTGCGGCGGCGGCGGCGGCTGCTGCTGCTGTGGGGCCTCCGCTCCAGGCCGACTGCCCATGGGGGAACCCATCTGCGAGGGACCACCGGCCTGGGGGAACCGGTCATTGCGCTACACGGTTTTGTTTTACAGCGTGAGGATGGATAACCATGCAGTAAGACGATGAGTTCGCAATTCATAAATTTGAAAAGCATCCCCCACAGAATGATCCAAATGTAGGTGTTGAAAGGGTGGGAGCCAGAAGAGTCCCCAGGAGAACCAGGATCAAACATTGGAGGAGAAAACAAAACAAAACAAAAAAAAGGAGTGATTTAATTAGTGACCTTCATATGGCTGATGGGCTGAAGAGTTTTACACTACACAGTGACTGGAAGGCGAGATCTTTCACGCAAGCCAAAGGACCCACAAAACTATTGTCAGCATTATGGGAATTTAAAACAAAATGGACTAAATTCTGTAGCAGGAAATGGGAATTATTAAGAACTCAGCGTCCATGTCTGCACGTTCTTGTCGCTACACCTTACTGATCTCAGTTTCTACACCTTGGCCATTGTACAGCCCCACTCAACACTATTTTAGATTTTAAACTCCCATTAATATTGGAGTCCTGTGGGTTCCGTTGGAATCTTCTCACCTTCCACATCCCACCCATCTAGCCACCCCATTCACTATGGCTCTAGATGCGACAAAACATATATTTTCCTTAAAAAAAAAAGGAATTGGGGGAAACACAGAAAAAAAACACCTGAAACCATAGTAACGTAAAAGATATACGTTTTTAAAAAAAAATTGCCCTAATTAGTTAACGGTGGTTTTGAACATGTTTCCGGGGCTGGCTGTAAGCAGCCTTAGTGAATGAGGGAGCATTGATTTGCTTTTTCTATTCAGATCAGAGAATACCCTGAAAGCAGAGAAGAGGTGTCAGAAAGGCCTTTGATAAAATCTTACCGCATTTAAAGCCACTTGATTCTAAACATAAATTCTGTTCTGTATTTAATTTTAGCCACAGTGTTACAAAGGCTATAATGAATGGGGGAATTCAGAAAGAACCTCTCTAATCCAACCTTTCTGACATCTCCTCACGCCACTGGGTGCAGACGTTATGTGACTTTTTAAATAGACTTCAGCATAGTCGTACACATGTGCTCAGTGCAGAATCCTCGGTATACCAGGGAACGGCCTACACAGGGGTGATAAATCCTTCTCCTGATCGTGGCAAACCTATATATCTAGGAGGCTTTGAGTCTCTCCTTAAATACCCACTAACGGCAGCGCAGATGGAACAAAGGACCCAAATTAAGTCCCATGGAACCGGGCCTATCCGACTTCTCTCACATTTTAGGTTCTAGCGATTAAACTAGTTTTAAAACTGACTAAACTGGATGTTTTTGCATTTTGCAAACACTGCAGTCAAACTACTGTGCTAAACCACATGCAGAAGATTAAACAGCCTTCTCTAAAAATTATCAGACTTGCTATGAAACATTGGTCTGTAGGGTTTTAGAAGACGAAGAGAATCTTTATCTTTGTACTCCAAAACAAAAATCCTTCATTTCAAAATTAGGCATGAATGCAAAAGGAAAAGAGAACTTTTAAAAGAGAGTTGCTTGCATTAGTTGCTCTAGGAGAAAATTTAAGCAAGTTAAGTAATTTCACACACAAACACTTTACCTAAAACTATTTCTCTGCCTAGTTTAATTTTCCCAAATAATTTTTACTGCAAATAAGGGGTGAGCAGGAAGTGGAAGCCATTGGGACGGATAGCTATTTCAGGACGTTTCTGTGGTCCCTTGCAAACTTCTCAGAACAACCAAACTAATGATTGCTGCGTTAACCGGTCGTTATGCCACACACACTGATGTTACACCCAGTGGCTGGATGCCATGAGAAAACTCAGCCCCGTTACCGCAACTACGAGTACTCCTCTGAGATCAGACAGTTACTACATTTTTGCATGTAAGTACTTTAGAGTACAAATCACACAGACCAGTATATGCCAGCACTTCACTATATGCCATTTTTTTACGGCGGTGTTCTCATCATGCAGTTACATTCCATAGCTCGTCTACCTGACGCCTGACGTACTTAGATGCAAAAGAAGCAGAACTCTGGCACGGCACTGCGCAGGTAATGAGGTGTAAAGTAAAGAAAAACTATGCATGAATACTTTACCATGACTCCATTATCGGGCATCATTGGCGTTCCCATGGTCACCGTTCCCTCGGGCCCCAGGGCTCCACCGCGGCCGGTCATGTTCATGCCCATCATTTGAGGCCCCTGGCTGCCACCAGAGGCAGCTGCGTTATACGCATCTACGCAAAACAGTGTTGGAGGAGGGGGTGGGGTGGGGTATGGGTAAGGGTGGGGTGTATTTTGGTTTTACACAGGCGGTTCAGGGTGGGTTCCGGTTCATCACAGAATGGAGCAAGCTGGGATAAGCTGCGTGGGGCTCGCTCCTTGTCAACGCGGTTTGCAGTGAAAGAACAACGCATGGTCCGTTGGTCAAGCTTTGGGACTGCACATTACCTCGGAGCTTGGCTCATGAGAATAAAACGTCTTTCAACTGCTTGTAAAGCCTCCCCCCCCCCCACACCATCACAAGGTCATTTGCCAAGAGTGGCGACCAATGACTTAAACGCATGATGAATGGCAGCGGGTTTCTTATGGTAAAACTCACGCACTGTTAAATAAGTCAGGGGTAAAATGCCTAAAAGTTTAAATCCACTTTAGATATATATATAAAATATATATCTCACGTGGACTGACAAACACATGTAAAGCTGCATGTGAACACACAAATACATGTTGGAAAAACGCTCCATAATTAGTATGGTTAACATAAGTGTGAGCAGAAGCAGAAATGCACAGACCCGACCCGACCAGACTGACGTGTGGATCTGTGGCATTGTTTTTCCTTCCCACTCTGGTCCAGTCACCACATGCCACAGTTACCTAGCACGAGGACCTCTGCACAAGTGGATCCGATCTAATACGGCGTCGCTGCATTTTAACGGGAACGCACCGAAGGATCTGAGGACTGGCCCTCCAGGTGACTACAGACATCTCTCCATGCCTAACCCAGACCCTGTCTTACAGTCCTGGACAAATGTACCTCGACTGGGGCCAGGCTGAACGCCACCTTGTTAAGACTGTGATGGAGCAGTAACAGGTTGATTAGCTGAAGGGTGCAGCAGGTAACAGTCAAGCATTGAAACGGACGCTGATGGATGTGACCGGCTTGGCCATCTACAGAATGAGGTGAAAGGGTTGAATACGACTGGTGGTTCTGAAAACAGGACAGTATACAACTATGGCTGGGTAAAATATATAGTGTGACTCGGAGAAAAGTTGATCCCACCTGCTCAGAATAAAAACAGGGCGGAGGAGGAGATAAAGAGACTCCTTTCGTCTAAATTTCCAAATATTGCTTCAGTAAAGGCCAAACAGTAGATGTAGATGGTTTAAAACTGTAGGCTCAGGATAAGGGAAAATAATGTTATGAAAACAAGGTAAAACTATGCAAATAAATCACTATAAATCACAAATTTGCCTGTTTAGACCAGCTTTTTGATTTACATAAAACAATATAGAGTATAATATAGCATACGATTTACGTGGGCAATTCAATGTATGGTCACTAACACTGAGCAAGGGAAATGACAACACATTTCAAATAAAACGACCTCTGATTAGATTTAAAATGCATTTTTCAGTAATAAGTCAATTCCAGATACATTCTGGATAAAACTAATAAATAAAGAAGCGCAGCAGAGGCTGCAAAAATGATGGAAAATTTTAAATGGAAAATAAGATATCCCAGTTTACACTGCAAACTTGGTCTGTGACATAAAGCGAAACTATGCCCGTGTAAATGTGGCCAGTCTCACAAAACTCGCATACGCACTCATGCATGCAGACATCAAGCAGCAGGCATTGAACAGTGCAACAGTGTTACAAAACCGCAGACACCGCACGCTTCTCTCAAACGGGGTTTCGCAATAATCCACATTATGCAAGACCTCCTCCCTTTCACAAAAATAATCCCAGGCCAGGCTGTCCAGACACTGAAAGATGGAGTCATTTCCAGCACAGTGGTTGTTAAGGCGGACACGCTGAACGGAGAAATGGGGGCGAATTCCCCGCGTTCCGGGCCGACCGTAAGCCCACAGGTAGGGTCGCGCACTGGGAGTTGTTTGAGGAGGACACACACAGATCCACAGAACAGGACGCGCAGGTAATGTGCAGTCCCAAATTGGTAAGGGCGCTGGGTGCACCAGGAGCCCCACACAGCTGTCCCACCGTTTAAAAGGGCTCATTATGACCCTACCTCCCATATTTATCGTTCCACGAGGACCCATTTCCCCCATTCTCATATCCTGTTCTCTCTGGAAACGAAAAGATTTTGGCACGGGTCAACCTCACAGACAAAAGTTACACTCTGGAAATATTCTAGTGTTAGGCACCAATTTGAAAAAGCCTGCATTGATATGCATCGTTCATTTAAAAATAAAAAATTATAAATCAATTTCACTGAAAGAAAAAAAATAAAGGCAAAATCACAGATCATAAATAACGTATTCATGTTCTATCAAATATAGCGGAACTTGTATTGACCAGTATAATGTTACAATGTATATAATGTTTTATATTAATTAGCAAGAAGGGGGGTGGAGCGGGAAATTGCCCTACCCATCAAAGCAGGTTTAGGTACTTTTAGCTATCAGTTATAGATGTTTTTTGGTGTATTGATATACTGTATTGAATTGTCTATATTCACCACTGAGTGCAATGCTAGAGTCTTAAGATAATGTATGTTAGTGAGCTACTCTAAGGGGTTTCACGGTCACCAGCTGATCTAGCATCCAAAACGTGGAACAAAAAGTGTGTGCAAGACCCTTGGAGAGGGGGTGTGTGTCTGGGTGCATTTTAAATTAAATTAGATTAAGTTAAAAGATATCATTTTGAACGATACCCGCAGATTGAATAACTTGAGTGCCAATCACTAGAATATTCGTAATAATGAGACATAACACCGAGACTCAGTCTACTGTGAAAATAGTACAATCCTCTGGAATGATTTAGTTTGTTATTGTTGAATACAACGCGAAACACATACACCAAGAACACGTTGTAGGACATGCCATAGTAATCGTACAGAAGTATACCGTAGTAAGTTAGTGAACTTCCGCCAGTTAATTATGAGCCAGAGATGACTGCAACAGGTGAGATGAATGCAACAAAAAGTATTTAAAAAAAGAAAAAAAAAGAAAAAGCAAATCCCAGCCCTCTTCCCCAGAAAACAACTTTACCAAAAGGTCAGAGATGGTCATTTTAAATAAACCCCAACAGAATCAATTATCGTCATTTTTTAAGACACTATAGTCAAATATGTGTCCACAAAGACCATTTATACCCATTATACTACGTGTGTTCATAATGGCGAGTATTTAAATGCATGTTGCTCAGCGCTACACATCTATACATGCCCTTTGACTGATGCTTTGTAACACTAATGTCATAAATAAGAACAGCCGAAATTGACATGCACCTGGCTGACACATTGTTCACACACCGATGTGAATTTATGCGTTGGCCCGTGTGTGAGTGGTTCAAAGCAGGGCAATGCAAATGAGTCATTTCATACAGCAAGTGCAGCCATTGGAGTGAGGGATCGGATCCGTCATACATAAATACATCCGTCATTTGTTCAGGTATGCGTTATTATGCCAATTACATACCCTCCATTCTGACGATTAATCTACAAAGGAGTTGAATTGTCACGCCTGTAACTTCTTTTAAAACACTCAATGTAGAATTTTTGGAATTATTGTAAAGTTTAAAATTATGAATTACTTCGTGAAAATACTATACTATATATAAGTATAATATGAATCACGTGAGATAGTCAAAGGTGTTGGCAAATAAAATAAAATTTGATGTAAAGCTTCGAGTTCCAGCACATTATGGTCTCTTGATTTAGTTTTAGGCACGCCTGGCTTCCGTCTCTCGTCATGCGAGTACACATTGTTATTCTAGCATAAATAGTGAAGTGTTAAGCATCATTGTGTTGCTGCTGGCATTCATGGTAGCCTTACGATCATTAGATAGGACGAACATCAGATACGTGTAGACAAAAACACTACATGTTGTCTAAATAAAATAATTTTGCAGTGTCACTGAAGAAGTCTGCATAAATAACCAGAACATCAGACGAGAAACAGAATTTCAAGAGTAACACACAAAACAATGAATCTTAAATAGCAAATACTCCATAACAAAAACAAAATGTCACGGAAACAAACATCACAGACTGTTCTAGAATGACACATAAGACACCACAGTAGCCTAAGATATAATAAGATGTACTGGACTATACAATGTCGGCAATGATTAACAAATTGCATTTATAACAAGAAAGGATACTTCATCAATTCATCACCTCACCTGGTTTTTATAAACGGGAAAGATGTACACCTATATTTTATAAACGGTAATTAACGTGGAACAATACCTTTTTTCCAAAGATTATTTATCTCCATGAATATGGAAAAGCAATTTACACTTTCCACCCAATTAGGAATCTGCTACCAGACACGGGGAGGATGTGGAGATATGACTGGGCTTCTCAAATCCACCCAAAGACATGATCCAGATTTGAGTTATAAGTCAGCACCTTTACGGTCTGATCAGGTTTAAATGTATGCACCAAGTAGTTTTTCTGTGTATAACAAAGCTTTAAATTTAACGTAAAAAGAATACATCCATGAATAATTAACTGATGATCAGAGCTTGAAACTTGGCCAACTTATTCTTGTCATTCTGACACTTAATTGTCAAGTTGCTTGTTGCCAATTTAAGTGCACTACACTTGAATGTAATAAAAGAATTAAAAAATTCTAAACTATTAAAATTAAAAAATATATATATATTGTAGTAACTGGAATAAATATTGACAATTCAAAGCAAGGCTATTGACATCACAGTGTACATCAGTTTTCAGAAAAATAGGTCAACAATGTGTGTGTGTGTGGGGGGGGGGGGGGTAATAAAATAAACAAACTTACCTTTGTTTTTACTCAGAAACTCTTGATTAATTCACAAGCACAAGAGTATGTAAACCAACAAATGAACGTCTCTCTCTTGCTCACCGAAGCTCTCTCTCTCTCCTCGTCTCTCATGAACACGCACCATTCTTCCACTCTCACAAAACACAGGCTTACTGTGCATTTCCAAGATTAAGACGCTGCTCCAGATTGGACTGCGGCAGCATACTCTACATTATCTTGAAATCAGGGAGAGTGCGTCATTTCCCTTTTTCTTCATTAAAATACAGAATGATAAATTATGCACTTGAACAAAAACTAAATTTTTGTCATTGGTTGTAAGCGCATGTGTCAGGGTCCTAGAGAACAACCGTAGATGTTATGACATCATAGGTTTGTCAACAGGCCGTGGGGTGGAGTCGACCAGGCCCAGTGGACAGAGGTACAGATCCTCAGTTGCCCGTTGGTCATTTTAGGGTTTTCAGACGACACCTTGTGCCGATATATCTACGGGCAACATGTGGGCAACAGGTAGAATCAAGTAACAGTTGAAATAGGCGACAAAATAAAAAAGTAAATAAAAGTGGACCGTGAATACTTGGATCGATCAGAACCATTTAGAGTAAATTTAGGATGAAGTGGACAATATACACTCTGCAATTAATGGTCCTTCAGATTCCATTTTGTCCTCAGGAACCCATTGGACAGCGGTGGTAGCTAAAATGACAGGGATTGCTCAGAAAAGCAAAAAAAAATAAATGCTTGGTAAAATGCATGCTGTGAAGTACTTGAACCGTTTGGACCAATCACATAATCAAATTGCCCTTGCGGTATTTAATGTAGGTACTTGATTATGAAAGGGCGCTACTGATTAGAGTATACCCTCGTAACCTTAAAAAAAAATCTGTTCCTTGCGAGGCAGCTCGTTATTAGTCAAGAAAACACTTCCGATTTGATCAAAAAGGAAAAAAAAGAAAAAAGCATTTTGGTGTCTCAGGAAGGCGAAAACTTCTCTTGGATCGAAGGTTAGAACCGTAAAGTATGTCATTTGTTCTACACAAGCTGGGAAGCAAAGTACTAAGCTTGAAATCCGAACTGAAATCCAGCTGCAGGTAAAACATCCGGTTGCAGAGAACGCTACGTGAAAAAGGTAGTAGCCGCCCGCAGCGAAGGCCCAAAAATGCTCTTCAAAAATGATATAAAATCTGTTTCACTCAGAGATCTCAAATTAGAACGAGCCAATTCCCAGCTCTTCAATTAAACATTAGGAGTCCATTCTAGAGCCTTTTAAATTACAATTATGGGGAGGATCAAACAATATTTAAATGCTGGTGTAACGGCATAAAAACACCTGTTCGAAGTAATTTGTTGAAAAATGAAAAAAAGTGTGAATAGTGCAAATTCAGGTATTAAGTCTAAATTTGGAAACCAAAAAAATGAAAGCCAGTAACTCTACTTGTTAAAGTATGTTCTCCATACTTACCAAAGGAAACTTAAAATTATTATTAAAGATCAGCAAAAATGTACATAACAAAGTTTCTGTCAATGTTAAACCAGGCCAAGTGTTTTTCCCCAACCTCGTCATATATTCTTTGACCGATTTCAATTCACATTAAATAAATCTAATACATTTCATTAAGGGTGCCTGTATGTTTCATGCAGAGAACGTCATTATCATTAGCTTATTGGCCTTAGAGACCCACCCATCCTTCCAGATGTTGCACGCCGCGTCTAACCCCCCCGTCAATACTCCTCTGTCAAGATATCCGGAGTTCTACGGAGCCCGTCGCGTGATGATGATATTTAAATGCTGGACAGACATCGACAACTACCCTCTACATGTGATTATTTCAATATGGATGGTTATACCAGCTGTGTATTTTTTATTTGTGATGTGTACGCTGTACGCTGAAATCTCCTTAGCAGTACTAATCTATGCACCTTCCGGCAGCACCTAACAATGGGACAATGTAGCTCGGTATCTAAAACCGCATGTTGGGCCTTTGCACTTATCAGGATTAGAGTGTCAGCTAAATGACTAAATTATAATGTAAACGTATGAATGGCCATTAAAACTCGCCAAATCTGTCACAAAGAAATCCTACTGAACGTCATGTGAAAAAATTAAATAATAGATAATAGTCTTGCTAAAATAATAATGACAACAACCTATTTTATTATTATTATTATTTTTTTTTACCAGGTGTGGGGTCATTTAAGTACTTACTCTAGAGTGCCTAAAACTATCATTTGTTTTTATAATATATCCAGTTTTATAGCAGAGGAAAGTGGTTTTCTAGAGCATTTCCAGCAGGTCCTCTGCTTCTAGGATCTTTCCACACACAATGGAAAAGAAGAGGAGAAAAGCAGGTTATCAATCAAAAAAAAACCACCATAAACATGCTCCACGTTACAAAAGCAGCACATGTAGACTGCACACTAAAACATAGGTTAGCCAATACCAGGAAAATGATTAAAGAGGTTGTTAAGCCAACACACACTGCAGTAAACTAGACTCAATATAAATTTAATGTACAGCTTATAGAACAGTATCAGCTGTGCGCTCAACACACGCACACGTGGTCTTCAACGTGGCAGTTGATGTGAAAGCGGTTATAAAAATAAACAGCATTTATTTGGCCTAACTGACGTATTGCAATACGGTCACACAGAGTATTACACAGAGTTTCCTCATCTCTCAATCCCATCAGCCTAAACGGAGAGGAGTTCAACCTGCGTTTAAAAGAGAGGTTCCCATTTGCTCTATAGACGAATGCAGACGTGTAGGAAGAAAATACCACCAAATAAATCCACTGTGTAAACAAAGCAGAAAAAAAATTTAGTGGGGCTAAAAATATTTTATACATGTACCCGGGAACGACCTACAAAGGGCCTCATTCACAGGGCGTTAACGCCGTCGTTAATTTACCACCGCCATCTTGAGCGCGATACTTCGCTTTTCTTCTGAGAAAACACACAGAGCCTTAGAGATCAGTCGTAATATGGTTTACCTGGGACCTGGTTTACAAAGGGTTCAGTTATTAGACAGCAGAGTCAAGTAAAGTGTGTTTTTTTTCTTTTTTTCTTGTCCCAGAAGTCACTCAGCCAAGGATTTTAATGACACAGCTGCGGTTAATTGTGAGCTTAACTTCATATACAAATACTTACTTATATTCCTCTGACAGGTAATTTAACTCAGTCAGACATTTCTCCAAACAGGCGTAACCCACTAGTCAGCAGTAAGCGTGGCTTTACTAAAACATTCAATTTAGTCTCATATTTACATTTGAAATGTATTAGTCATACACAGAAAATCACTCAAGCTCAATTTAGCTTAAAGCAGATGTTTTTAAGTGGGGGACGGAGGGGGCAAGCTTGCTAAAAAAAACAAAAACATAAAAAAAATTTGTTTTGATTACTGCCGTAGTTTTTCCCCACTTGGGAACGGATTGTTGTTTCAACTGAGAATATTACATGGCTTAAGGATCATGAGTCAAAGCTTATCCTCCTCTCCAGAGCACTCAACTCACGACTAAATCTCCAGGAATGACTCATTTTTATAACAGCGTACGGACTAGCCCTTCATTATATATACGTGCCATGCCTGCCAGGCATGAGGGATTTAAGAGCTTTTAATAGAATGTACTTTTTTGTGCTATGTCCAGAGCGAACATACATAAACACAAATATATAAAATTTACACCCTAAATTGATCCATTACAAATCAAAAGATATGAGCAGCATGTGAAGCTTTGGTGAAGCATGTTTTGCGAAATACTTCCCAGTTAATTCTGTAGTAGAACAACGTCGCAGGTCCTTCACTTGTAAAGACCTCATGGGACAAGACTTGACTTTTTGAGACACATTTTGTCTTCCATTGGCCACCAGCTGAAGATGACGTGCCCCAGAGTAGTATACTAATAAAAAGAACCACAAATCCCTGCTTGTTCTGGTAAACAAGGTTTGTTCCGCAAGGCGAGGTAAAGGGAGCTCGATTAGGCCTGCAAAAGCAGAGCTTCCATTTAAACTGAACGTGGATAAGAGAGAGAGGTTGTCCTCAATTACCATGTACCGTTGGATTTTTTAGGGTTTTAGGGTTGCCTAGAATGGCAGACTATTTTGCCCACTTAATTCAAGATATCATAGACTTTAAATTGTCCTGTCATCGTGAACAAATTAAACATTTGGCTGGCAGTCAGTCTCCCGTTAGTGACTAGGCCATATTGCTGCTTGGTGGTCAGCTAATATAATCGTCACGTTGAATATCCGTGCCGTACTTCCGTACCACTAGACGGACGTTTTGTTTCCTATGACAGCCATTTTCTCTTTCATGACTTAATTTGACCCCTAACTGGTTTTCAGTTGCCGTTTTTTCATTTAAAGCATTATTCGGACTCACCCAATTTTTTTCCCTGTCCAATTTGGAATCGTTAATGCATTTCAGATCATAGCTTCAACTCCACTCTCCTTCTTGAGGAGAGCCAGGGTGGGGAGCACATGAAGATTTTGTAAATTTGGATCATCATTTGTTTGACAGATCTAATGACCGCAGGTCTATAAGACCGTCAAAACCTTACAGTTATATTAGGAAGCTTTTACTAATAGTTTAAATCAAAGGGCTATTTTCTTAGTTCCTAATAGAGCTATGCAATCAAAATATTGGTTCTTCCCAAATAAAAAATTATAAATCAAAAGTTTGCACAATGGCAAAACTCCATCACAGATGTAACCTTCATGATCTCTGAATATAAGCATCAGGAGGGATGATGGGAAGCCTCAGTATATATACATGTCATTTTGACATGAGTCAGCATTCTACAGCAGTAAATTCCTACTTACACCAGTTTGTTGAAATAAGTGGCCATTTAAAGCCCGTTCGTCAGCCAATGGACATATATATCATTTTGAACTATCATTAGTAACTTCTTTCTGTCTCCCAAAACAAAGGCAAGCAGGCAGATATTTTTAAGCACCGACTGACCAATCAGAGCTCTTTAATCACTCCGGTGCAGGTGAAAGACATCCATTGACAACCTGTCTAAGTCTCCAGGGGCAGAACAGACTGTTCAAATGAAGTAGCAGCAACAGCCTAGTTCGTCATTTAACTCACATGACCCGTGGTTCAGATGGCCCTTAATTTGCATCGGCATGATAGCCACTGCTTAAATTCCATACTGTAAAGAAAGGTCGATACGTCATGACATGAAATCATTCCAGACAAACTCAAATCACCAGATTTAGCAGCATTGGCGTTAAAGCATTCGTTAGAACACGTTACGCTAAACCTGTGAGCGTTCAGACCAAAGTGACCCGAAGCTCTCTGGATAGAGAAAGATGGCCACTTTGGTCTAATTGGGTCAGCACCAATGTCATCCAGGCAAGGCCGAAGAATATGCAGTGAAACTTGAGAAATGTTAAGGCTGGTGCCAAAATTGCTAATTTTCAGAACAAAAAAAAAAAAAAGTATGTTACTTTTATATCCCAATGCGGTGCTTCAGAAAAAAAACTCAATGAGAGTAATGTTCTACACCATATAGTTCCTATTATTTCTTCAGGTATGCCTTATCATTAAGCCAATCATCTTCATTCTTGAAAGGCTTTGGTTTTCCAGCGCACAGCCTAACTTCAATAACAGAGCCCTCCGCTGGATACCATCGGAATAACACACAGCTAATATGTGAATATTGCTCACAGATTTCAACTTCCAGTGACTGATGGATCTCGATTGCTGGCTGATGTGGCCTTGTCACGTGTATCTGACGGGTTTAAATATTTGCGAGTATAGAGTGTTAATATGTTTACAGGCCCAAAACACCACCAACCAACACAAAGAATCATGTTCCAGAGGTACGGAACGGCACGGTAACACAGAACCTGAACATCGAACCACGGCTCATGAACATTTGTCACTACAATACAGGGTCAGCTGCTTTGTGGCCTGTAACCTTGTAACAACAGATTACGTGGAGCCATGGTAAAAATAAAGATTAGCTACACACAGGAAATGTATACTCGTTACATCTACTTCACTGTGAATCATTATCTCATTAGAGGTTACGACTGGCTTCTGTTTACTACCCTGCCTGCTTAACAATGACAGATATCAGAAGACTGCATTTTGAAGAAATAGGCCGATGGCTGTCAAAATTACTGCCTTTTTCATCTAGTCAGACATGGTTTTTTTTTCTAACTGTTTTTTTAAATCTTCATGCTGATGGTCTCTAAAAGATCACCGCTCAGGCCAAACAAATAAGTCGCACAGCAAACGACGACAGCAAAACCTCTGAAAAGACAGAATATACCACACAACAGGGGGCTGTTTTGAGCCTAGCAGAGGTGGTCAGCCATTGCGGTCTTAGACACTGCGGCACTTTGCCGTGGGGGGGGGGGGGGTACTCACGCTGTCCATGTAGCTGGGCTTGAACCCGTCCGGTTGCCGCCTCCTCTCATCCTGCTCACGGTGTCGCATCATCTCCTCCTCGCGCCGGCGCCTCTCTTCTTCGTGTCTGGGGGAAGGCCACGTGCGCACGCACACGCAACCAAGCACACACACACACACCCAGGTCAGAGGTCAGAGACACGTTCGAACTCCAGCAATCAGCGTTCGGCATTATGAGCACACATCTTGGATGCCTTAGGCCTAGAGCCGCTCAACCTGAAAGGAATACCAGTTCTACTACTAGTCTGGAAAACTCCACCTGACCAAGTTAAACAAAGCATTTCCTAGATTAGCAACATAATAAACACCACTGATCCAGTTGTAGTGGATTTTTTTTTAATCAGTGCAATGAATGGAGCGCCTTTTATTCTGTAAAAAAAATTTTTTCTCAAAAAATACTATGGAAATTTGCTTGAGCCATCATTCTTCCTTGTGTGACTACAACGCAACTTTGAGGATGAAAAACTGCCAAATGCTTAATGCCAAGTCTCCTTTCTGAGCCAGTAGGAAGCCCTGTGGTGTACCTCATCTCTATCTGCTGGCGTTTCTGCAGCTCCTGGTTCCTAAGCTCCTCCAAGCGTCTCAGCTCCTCTTGGCGCCTCATCAGATCTGTCGAAAAAGAGAGCACAGAGGCGCATCGTTACCCAGGGCTGGCCAGTACACGGTCCCGGTACGTCCCGGTCACGCAGGTGTGATGAAAAACTGTAACTGGAGACTGATTCGTTTCTGTTATGCCCCCGCTCACGTCAAGTCAAGAGAGGCCTACGGTATCATTTCTCACATGTTTATGACGACATATTCAAGGTCAACTCCAATTAAGAAATGCATCTGCTCGATTAGTCACCTGATGATTTGATGGTAGATTATTTTTATTCATTGTGCACTCCGTGCAACAGATGAGAAAAAAAAAATACAGACCAGACCAAAACATGTGGTTTTGACTGAGGGTTCCCAACTGTAGTCAACGGGTTTTTTTGGTGCAACTCTACAGGTGTAAAATTACTGACTAACTGAATGCGGCCAACTTCGCTGCTGAATTGCCATTACCAACAACATGGAAAACAACGGTAGCATTCGGCAGGACAGGATTATACGTTTTGTGAGCCCAACGATGTAGCCATACCTAGCCCAACAGTTGTTATGAGCAGAAGTCGCGTGCAGGCGTGTGGCGACCCCTAGTGGCTTCGATGCGTCTTGCGTACCTTGTCTCATCATCATGAGCTGGTGCTCGTGCCGGGCCGCCTCCATCTCCGCCTCCAGCTTCTCCTTGGCCTCGCGGATGTTGCGGTCCACCTGTTCACGCTGCTGCTTCTCCATCTCGTCCAGGGCCTTCCAGCGGGACGAGTACTCAAACTCGAAGGTCCCAGGCTGGGCAAAGCGAGGCGGCTGCTCCCTCTCCCTGAAGCACACGTTAGTGGAGACCACTCAAAACGGAACTTTACGGATGCACAGCAGCAAAAGTGTGTTGATGGTAAACTCAATACCTCGACACACACACACAACTATTTAAAGACATAACTACAGTATCCAATGGATGCTTACTGAAACTCTTAATCAGACCAGCAAAGTGAACTCATCTTTTAGACAAAATCCAACAGTCAACGCACTACTAAGTCCTTTAAAAACACAAAACACATACTTGTGATACTGTGCGGTTTTTTGCAGTAGTTTTTCCGGAAGGCCATCTTCATCATCAAACTGCTCTGTTGGCTCAACCACAGCCGGTCTTGGTGACCTTGAAGTGAAATACAGTCGTTTAAAAAGGGGACACTCTTAAAAGATGACAACCGCATTAAACTAAACTGTTAATCAAATACAGGGAAAGTGGGCTGATAACACACTGTTGGTATTCCAGAATCCACCCCCTCCCCCCCGTTTGCCCAGACTTGATAAGAATTGTGCATTACCACATACTGTCAACACGATTTACATCTCACAAGAGGCCTTTGACAAAAGAGTAAAGAACCTCGGCTTCTCACGTGGTCAATAAGAACGCTCCTTCTGAGCAGCGGTCCAGGGCTTTGCGGGCGGCGGGTTTGGCGGCAAACTCCACAAAGCCTTTGCCAGTTGGCCTCCCGCGGTCATCCACCACCACGATGGCCCTCTCCACAGGGCCAAACTGAGAGAAGGCCTGCTCTAGCAGCTCGTTGGACACCACTGGGGATAGGTTGCGCACGGTCAGCGCCGAGCCGTGGGTGGCAAAGCGGATCCGGATAGGACGATTCCTCAGAACAGTCCCATCGAGTTCGGCTTTTGCAATCTCGGCTAGCGTCCTGGTTTCCTGAAAACAAAGGGGTGGGGGGGGAATTAGTTCTGTCAAGTCCGGTACGCCGACTAAGTCCCACCAAGTTCATAAGAGATATGTCCGTTACATTTTTTAAATAAATAAATAAATAAACCGCACACAATGTTATCCGTACACGTGATTCTTGAAATGCATTTTGTAAAGTTTTGTGGGGTTCTTCAAAACGCTCATGTTAATTCGCTGTATTAGCAGCCGTCGGTAGATCGTTCTTTCAATTTTGTGACAACAGCCCAATAAATCACATGAGCAGAAACACTGAAGATTCCTCTGATCTAGAAGATAAACCTCATTCCACCAGAATAAAATAATTGGGGGGGGGGGGGGGGGGCAGCAATCATTTGAAGAAAC